>OY757904.1:25501291-25549289 GCA_963585895.1 Sepioteuthis lessoniana
ATAAATGCCAGGGTTGTCCCCTTCGTAAGATATTCGGGACCATTCTTGCAGTGGACCAGAGAAAAAATAAAACAAATGAACCAGAGAACAAGAAAACTAATGACCACGCATAAGGCAATACATTCAAGAGATGATGTTGATACACCTAAAGTGTAAAAACAGGTTGAGGAAGAAGACCTGCTAGCACTGAAGACACCGTTGAGAAATCGGTACAACAACTCGAAGACTACATACAAAAGTACAGAGGTAAGCCTGATTACAGCCACCATAAACAATACTGACAACACGATCACCAACAGAACGATAATAAACAGAAAACCAAAATGGGGAGAGAAAATTCTGTAGACGTTTTAAGCGACTAACAAGAGGCATTTCTCACGGGAAAACGTTGATATGGCTAAAAAAGACAAACTTTATAAAAGAAACTGAATGTCTTCTAATAGCAGCTCAAAAAAACACCATAAGGACCTATCATATCAAAGCGAGAATTGGTAAGACGCAACTAAGCAGCAGATGTAAGATATGTGGAGATAGAGACGAAACGATCAATCGCATAATAAGGGAATGCAGCAAATTAGTACGGAAAGAGCATAAGACTGGACACGATAGGGAGGGCAAGGTGATCTACTTGGAATCGAGTGAGGAACTGAAATTTGAACATACGAATAAATGCCATATGCACAACGCAGCATCTCTCCTGAAAAATAAAACGCAAAAACTTCACTGAAATTTTGAGATACAAGCGGATCACCTAATCTTGGCCAGACACCCAGACCATAAAATAATCAACAAAAAAAAAACAACAAAAAAAAAAAAAACAAGTATCAGAACTGTGGACTTTGCTGCCCTGCCTGAACACAGAGTAAAATTGAAAAAAAGCGAAACGAAAAATAAGTACTTCGACCTTTGCTAGGGTATTAAAAAAAAACTGTGTCAAAAGAAAGTGACATTTATCCCACTAATAATTGGTGCTCTTGGTACAGTCCCTCCCAAAATTGAATCATGTACTGGAGGACGTGGAAATAAGAGGACAAGTGGAGACCTCCTAACCTAATGCGTTATTGATATCGGCCAGAGTACTGAGAAGAGTCCTGGAGACAAGAGGAAATCTGCAGTCACTCAAACTTCAGTGAAAGACTATCAGCTAAAGCTGATGTGGAAAATTTTCAAACAATAATGATAATAATGATAGTAATGATAATAATAATCAACAAAAAAAGAGAATTTGCAAAATAGTCAACTTTGCTGTCTCGTCTGATCATAGAATAAAACTGAAAGAATGTGAAAGAGGGACAAGTACCCCGACCTTGCTAGGGAATTGAAAAAACTGTGGAATATGCAGGTGACAATTATACTAATTGTAATTGGTGATTTTGGAAAAGTAACTAAAGGATTGCTAAACGGACTAGAGGACTTGGAAGTTGATTGACGAGTGGAGATCATCCAAACGACAACACTGTTTAGAACGGCCAGAATACTAAGAAGAGTCCTGGAGACTTGAGGAGACTTGCTGCCACTTAGACTCCAGTGAAAAACCATCGGCTAACGCTGATGTGAAAAGCTCTAATGAGTGAATAATAATAATTTATCTATGGCAGAAAACCAAGATGGATACTCTTTCCTTGGAGTAAAAAAAACATGTGTTCTACCCCGAAAAATAAGAGCCTGTGGTCTTTAATTTTTGATTTCCCATTTAGATGAAGTTAACATATTTTAACGGCTTGGATAGTTAATTCATCATTTGAATGGCACCATTGTAGATATGGTGTCTTGAGAAATAAAACAGCGAATGCAGGATTCTCACAATAACATAATAACCAACAACATGAGTGAATTTATTTAAAGAGATATTAAGCAACAGCTTATATGCGACTGGAAAACTATATTGCCGTAACCTTCAGTCACCTCACACTGAAAGCATCATTTCCATCCAGATCACTGAAATTAAGCAGCAATGAACATGTTCAATATTCAGATGGTTGACTTCAAGCAAACAGTAGGTGCTGTAAACAACTTAAGGTCTGTCTGCCATATCTAATCAAAGCTTTGATAAACCCCACCAAAATGCCGATTTTTAGTAGGGGGCAATATATATATATATATATATATATATATATATATATATATATATATGGAAGTAAATAATGGATTGTTATCCGACAATATGTTGAGAAAAATTGATAACAAGGCAATCCAAGAAGACATAGAGATTTATTGAGATGTAAAGTCGACACTATAGCGTTTCGGTTCGACTGAACCATCATCAGGGCCATGAGGGATTATATAAGTGATGTAAAGTGAACGATGGATGTTTAAAAATGCAAAATACAAAAGCCTAGGGGAAAAGTTGTGTAACAAGAAAATGTTGGCCATTTAATTAATGAATCAGCGTTTGTTGTTTTAAATTACGTTATTGGACTTATTAGGAATATTGTATAGAAATATATATATGTAAGCTGTTGCTTAATATCTCTTTAGATAAATACAACATATTCCATATTTAGTTATTATTTTCCATATATATCATAATGATAAATATATGATTTAAGGAAACACTCGAGAAAAAATTATTGGTTAAAACAAGAGGGATACGAATTTTTAGTGCAAATACGATAAAATTGTCAAACAATAGAACTGAATAATGAAAAATAATTTACTCCCGAAAGATCTAATAGCATGTTTAAAACGATTAATGATGATGAAACAGCAAATAGGATACAGGATAAAGACAATGTAAAGAATATTTCCAGAGATATATTAAGCAAATATGTGAAAGAGAGCAGATATGTGGATTAAACTGAATAAGAGGAAAATAGCAAATATGATATCTACGGATCAAGAGAAAAGATGATGAATGTTCTAATGCATACGCAAAAACAGGAACTTTGAGTCCTTCCTTAAGTTTCGCCAGTCAGTCTTCGTAAATAACCCTCCAAAAACCCTGGAGAATTAAACAGACTGCCACTTGGTACGGTGTGTATTAAATCATTTACAACTGGTATGAAATCTCACTAAGTCACATGAGAGCTATATCAAAAATCAATTCAAATATTGAAGCTATAATTATGATCCTAAAGAAATTTGAATGAAGACATAAAAATAATGATGTAAATATTTTCATTCCAGTTAAGATTGATCCAATACAAATATTCAGAAAGAAACGTAGAAATAACTTATTTTATCTAAAATTAACTTTTTTCATTAAAAGTTTATACATTTTGTTTGCATGTTTCGAAATCCAGAGTTGAATAAGTATTTAAATTCATTGAATTGTTTTGCTTTTTATAGAAAATATGAAGAATGAAAATTAGTTGGCTAAGGTTTATTCATGATGCGGCAGCGATGAGTATCATTGAAGACGCAACGATTGATTAAAATCTCATATAAACTCTGGCGCCGCTTATTATTGTAAACGATGATTTAATCTCTATCAGACTCACTGAACGTAGAAATAAATATCCTTTTTTATTGTTGAATTACTCGTCACTCGTAAGGATCAACATTGTTGCTTCGAGAGTTCATAAATCTTTCTTGATTGTATGCGTTTTACAGTTAACTTTTTTTAGCAGTGGAATCACTATTATAGATTTTTGTAGAATCCATCATTGAAAGTTTTCTAATGATTTGTTCCGCAGTTTATTTCCACATACACAAGAATTTGATCGTAAAAACCAGCAAAAGTCAAGTTTATATATATATATATATATATATATATATATATATATATATATATATATATATATATCTGTGTGTGTGTGTGTGTGTGTGTTCGACGGTTGGGTTGGGTTTTATTTCATATCACCCATTTTAGGCTGTTTAATACCAAAACCTGTATATAAATATATATTAAATATATATAAGATTCTCTAACACATTTTGTAGATAACATTCTTAAACAAGCCTGAGCTCTTTTGCTCACAATCAAATGGTTTCAAGTATTGCTATATAACACTCACAATTCAATATCAGTAATTTTTTTCACACAATTTGTCTTATTTGACCCATCGAGAGGACCCTCTCAGGTGCTACCCTTCCAAGTTAGAGTGGACCGGAGAGCAAGAGAAATAAAGGAGTACTCCACATTCCCTAAAACTGAAAGGATGTAGTCACGACCTTCAGATGGTTTAATGTTAAATCCAGGACGATCGTTGGTGGGAGAGATGCACTCGGTGTATTCTACCGCTCCATCCAACAAGGTTTTACACACACACACACACACGTATATATATATGTATATATATATACATTCGAAATGATAGTAGAAACTGGATAAAGAAGCCACGACACTGAGCTTCATATTGTCGATCCTCACATGAGTAACTTTAATATTCAACATGGCTATCTTTAATATCTGAGAAACGTGTTGAATTCTTGTTTAATTGTTGTTTTAAAGTGTGAAAGTAGCAGTCATTAGTCATTATCTATTATTATCTTAGTTTTGTTCTTGAAAATTAGATATGTGTGTGTATTTCAGAATATGTCTCTGATGGTCTATGTATATGTGCGTATGTGTGAATGTGTATGTGCGCGCGCGTGTGTGTGTATAATGACCGTGTGAATATTATTTAAATGCCATCCACGTTGCTTTTCTTTCCTTGGTTGGACTAGCGTTGATTTACTGATTGATGTGCACTTATTTTTGTACGTCGACAGTTAGTTTTAATCAGCCTGGTCATAACCATCTCAATTGCCACAGCTGGCCTGCACTTTTTTTCGTGTTCATTCTCAGTAAATATTCAGCACACTACGATGGGGGTCAATGAATGTAATTTTCCTCATAAAAGCATACAATGGAACAGCAATACTTTAGAACTCCGGTCAGGCAATTACGTTCTATTTCGAACTAATACCCTTTGAAATCCTATGAAACCCCTAATCTTCCTGGCTCTTGGTTAAATAGTAACACTGCTGTTCTTCCACAAAGATAGTTTGCATTAAATAACACATATCAGCCGGTCTAGTGTTATATATGTGCCTCGAGGGTATTGAATGCACTTGATACAATGTAAGTAAATTATTTTTGGTTTGGTTTTACTTGGTGGATTTTTTTAATGACATATCAAACTTCGAGTGTTATATAATGCCAAAACCTTCCTTGTAAGATAACAGTTGTGATACAATTTAATCCATAGCGGGAGGGAAGAGGGCTCAATTCCTCTCCTAATTCTTTCTTCTTCCGAAAATGATCGTAATAACTTGATTGGGTTTCGAACTCGCCAACTACGATGTTGCAGTGCAGCAAATTTGCTGTTATGCCATGGATACTCACTCAGCAAAATATTTGTATTCAGAAAAAAATATTTTTACAAATCATAGTTTACTAAACTTCATTACAATTCAGTATTTGAAACCATATACATTTTGCGAACAATATACTATAATTGAATAGAAATATTTACTCGAATGTATATAGTTAATAGTACATGGTGATGAATCAAAAGGGGAAGAATTTTTAGAATATTAATTTGATTAATCTATTTTGGGGAAAAAACGTGATAAATGTTAATTTTTATGATTAGATCTATTATTCAAGCACTTTTTCATTAAAACTCAGCCCCGTATGAGTGAGAAAGAAAAGAAACGACAAAGGATTTATGATTTGATTCACCCTATAACCAAGCCATCAATCCCAAGCGTTAACCTTGTTGATGACGTAATATGAGGTGTTTTAGAAAACAAAAACAAATGCAACTTTTCATCCAAATATTGATTCACTTAAAACTGCCACAAAGGCGGAATGGAATAAATATCTGAAAATGTTATTTTGAAGCCATGCAAATCGTTTCAAAGGCTTGTTGATACAATAATTGCCAAAAATGGCGGCCATATTGAGACAATTTAATGTTTTTTTCTATCCTCTTATTTTTTGTTTACTTTTTTAAAATCAAAATTAATCTTATTTTATAATAGAGTTTTTTATTGTTATACCAGAATATTCCTACTTTTGCTTCCGCACTTTGTATTAGATCGGAATAGTCAAAATCATTTAGTCCACATGGAGTAGTGGTTAAAGTGCAGGACTGAAACCTCAAAATAAACGACTTGAAACTTCATTGAAGTTATTACGTTCATCTTTCAACGAATATATTTCACAAATGAATGAACTTCCTTATCCTATTCACCAAAGAGTTAAATAGTGTCATTTCTGTTCTTTTTAAAAGAAGGTTTCGGCTTTAAATATCCCCAAAATGTTGATATATCATTAAAAAAAAGAAAACTGAGATTTTAGAACAGTTCAAATTATTCGTCTTTTATCTCAATTCTTTATACCTACACAGTAATTCCCTTTAAAATGATTATTTGAAGCTATAATTGTTTACTGAGGAATGCCATTTTTATTCGTTACTAATCATCATATAACTCTGCGCGAGGAAATGCTTATAATTAAATAAGAATTAGTTACTTGAAATTATTTAATTGCACAAAAATTTGAATTGAATATAAATACTTAGAACAATAGAACTGTGTAAATAATTTGTACCATATACAGATAACTGACATCACATAACCCTTTGCAAAAAATCTCCAAAACAAAATACTCAAGCATTTTCTAAAGATATGAAACTAGAATGGTACGATGTTCAAGATTCCCTAAAATCTTAGTAAAATTATCACAAATATGCTCGTAGGTCATTAATATCAATGAATCAATCATTCAATACAAACTAGTTTTATATTAAACTTACTTAATATCGTTCATATATTGCACTCATTTGTTTCCAAACTGCATGCATGTTATATAATGACTGTTGACATGGATTTTGGGTGCATTCCTGGGGACCTCATATACTTTGACAAGCTGTCACGTTGTGATCAGTAAACAGGGGGATGGCAGTGCATCGAGGTAGGCCGGTCAAGTAGGTGTGTAAACGGAAGGAAACCACGTGATATGAGAACCACACGGTCAGATTAAGACAATCAGGCCAGTCAGAATCGAGAGTCGAGCGAGAGGTAAGCAGCCGATCAGAAGCGTTAGGTTATCTCTGACGATACGGTTTGCAAGGGGGTGCTAGTGTTGGCACCCCCTGGTTCCAGGAAGAAGATATGGGGCAAAAAGAAGACCTCTCTCTGAGTATATATCTCCCCATCTATCTCTTAAACTTACAACAAACTGTGTGCCCCTTTCGAGAATAAAATGAGAGATATGTTTCTTTAAAGAAGGTGTTTCGTTTCGTTCATTGAAGTTCGTTCATTATTTTTTATTATGTTCTTGATTGTGTCTATGAGGAGCATCCAACACATAGACTTGAAATGTTTTTTATTGCAACTATTATTAAAAGAAAAATACTAAATGAAATATTTAGAATTTGCATGATTCTTACCCCGTGATATAAAAATGACTCAAATGTTAACATTGAAAATTTTAATCTTTGTTTTGTCTTATCCTTGATTTTATAGATAATCTGTATCTTTAACGATTAACAAATATTGCTCTATATGTAAACTCATGTAATTACTCTTTGATAAAATATACAAATGTACACAGAAATATGTGAGAGAAAGTGTTCGTATATTATATTCAAAACAATTGTTAAAGAAAAGAAAGCCTGCACCATTAAACATGTATTCATATTAAAAAATGCACTTCGTTAATCTGCTGACATTCTGACTCATTCATCATCAGAATTTCCAATTCATTCTTGACATCTGTTTGGCACGAGCTACGCTTTTACATCCTGAAGCCGACCCTTGTGTGGCAACCAGCCCAAAATATCGAGAGATACTAAAATTTTGCTTTCCATACGGATAAGAATCAATGATTTTCTCCGTAAATGTAGAGGTTCAAAACTTCTTTACTGTTCCATGAACACATTTATTTGTATGAATAACTGTTACCCATTCATATAACTCTTTAACTTAACTAAGAAATGTTTAATTCTTCGGTATGAAACCCGATTAAATTCATCTATTCAATAATCCTTTCCTGCTTTGTCCCAAGAACTTATGCATGCCAGAAATTTCTTAAAAAAAAAACAAATCAAAGAGATATTTTAAAATCCTGTTAACTAAGATCTAGTTAACTTTCTGTTTCTCACGAAAGTTTGTGTAAGAGAAATATAGCGATTCATAAGGGTTTTATATTAGTTTCAAAGAATAATTAGTTTTGAAGAAGCATAAATAAATGTGTTTTGTAAAACCAGATAAAGCACAGAAAATGAATCAGGAAGAGTCCATGTCTATTTTTAAGAGATAAATGTTATGAAATATAATCAAGTAAATATTTTCAATTTTATATCTGAACACTTTTAAACATTACAGAAAATTCACTTGAAAACAGTGATAATAAAGACATAAAAGTTTAAAAAACATTGATGAAGAATAAATGCACACACACACACACACACACACACACACACACACACACAAATATATATATATATATATATATATATATATATATATATACGGTAATTAAGTGTCACTTCTTTTGTGTGCTACATCCAAAACTGCCTTTATGACCTGACGTACTCATGATGTTTCTACATTTTTAGCATAAATAAACGCAAAAAAAATAAGCTTTATGCATTTATGAGGACAATTAAAAACGAAAAAGTGTGAAACAAGCTGCAAGTTAGGTTAGCTCACAAACGCTGGCAATGTCTTCCTCTGTCATCGGGTTATCATTCGACTGCTATACAAACATGTCGATAGAATGAAGAGAGACGTTTTCTCATTTCGAATGACATAGGGCCATTATTATTTTGGAAATGTTAATATTCAAGATGATATGGAATTGTTACATATGATGTAATGTTGATATAAAGAGAGAAACCTTTAGGTCACAATTTTCTCTGAAAAGTATGTAAAAATTTTCAATTATCAAAGGAAAAAAAACAAAAAAAGAACCCTCTTTCAATTTCTTGTGGTTCTTGTCTCCGAGAATGTCAAACTACTCCTCATGCAGCTTAATAATAATCGAATTATTGCTCAGTTTTTTTTTCTAGTCTGCCTACTTTTAAGGGGGAAGTGTAGGACTTCTTGCAAACTACGGAAAAGTAATAATGCCACTTCCTCGGTGAAGTTTGTTATATCAGAAGTCGTGCTTGCGGTGATTATAACAACTAACACAAATCATAACACTGCCAGCAACAAATGAAAACATATTCGTGGATGTTAAATTGATGCTATACTATTTGCGTAACGTTATTTTCACGCTCTGTCAGCAGAAACACGCAAGCGGATACGAGATTTTTGGGACCAGTATACCGTCTCCCAAGAACGGATTTTCCCACAAATTATCCCATTGTATCAATGTAAACGTTCCTGCGTATGTACTGGTTTAATAGAAGACTGGTGGTAAGATAAATCATTGAGAAGCAAGACCATGACACTTTAGATTTCTATCAACGGCATTGATATATATTCTGAAGGGGAAAAAATTAGTCTCGAAGAATGTGTCCAGGTGATTTTTTTATCAAGCAAAATGTCTTCCTTTACGTTGCCTATTATCATTGGCTTTCGTATTTGACGAATTATTAATGTATACATTGTTAAGGTCTCCTCCAATAAATACGCAAGACCAGAGTGGTACTCATACCATATACGCTACGGCAGTTTCCTTTGCCTAAACATTATCGTAAGCTTGAGTTTACTTTTAAAAAAAATATTCTATAAAGGTACAGTGCTCCAACGTTAAAGATTGCTATAATGACAATATAGTACATTACTGAATGCCACAATACATACAATAGCTTGTTATGTCTTTTCCTTTTATATATATATATATATATATATATATATATATATATATATATATATATATACGCACTCACATATATATACATATTGAGTTTTCGGGCTTTATATCTATGAATTCCAAAAATTTAAACCAATCTATATATATAATCTTAAAAGTCATAGAAAACAATGAAAAAAGACATGTATATATATATATATATATAAAGAGAGAGAGAAAGAGAGAGAGAGAGAGAGAGAGAGGGATAAGTTCATATATATATATATATATATATATATATATATGTGTGTGTGTGTGTGTGTGTGTGTGTGTATGTGTGTGTGTGTGTGTGTAACTATATTTGAGAATATTAACATTTCCAAAATAATAACGAGCCTCTGTTATTCGAAATAAGAATACTATCTACACGTTTGTATAGTAGTCGAATCCTATCCCGAGGACAGAGGAAGACCTTCTATGAGTTTGTGAGCGAATCTTACTATCAGCTACGAAGAACTACCCACCCTGACATACCAATTTGCACTAATGTCTAACCCGACTGGTCTCCTTGGGTTTCAAATCTCAACGCCCACCTGAATCCAAAATTATCTTTTTTTTTTACATATATTCTTAATTATTGCATCAGAAAACCATATTGAAACACGTGTCATTAACCTTTAACTTGACAGGCCAGTCGACAAGTCTTTATTTATTTATTATTCCTATTTAGCCTTCCCCATTATTAGTTTGACTTGACGTGTTTTAACCTGGTCACCACCTGAGTACGTGTTTGTCATTTGCGAGGGACTACATTTACACTCAAATATTTGTAACCACATGAAACTAACGAATAAAATAACTGATATAACCAATTAACAATAAAATAATTAATGATTAATTACCCTCCTAATTACTTTACACCCCTCCTACAAACACAAAACAATTTTTCGTCAGAGGCCAAAAAATTGTTAAAACTTCTATTACGATATATAACGATTTTCCTTCGTTTTTTAAATTTTTATTTATACTTTTTCTCTTTCTAAAGTAGTAATGCATTTGTAATCTATTCCTCTATAGTCTTATGATGACCAAAAAAAAAAAAATCAATTAAAAAAAGCTACAATTCAAACACACACGAAAAGAGATATATAATTATTAAAACTGTATAAAAATAAAAAGGAGTACAGGTCAATAAAGGAGATTGTTCGTATCGTTCTTTTCTATTTCTTTTTTTCTCTGTTATTTTTCATTTTTCGCTTTTCTTCTTCTCTTTTATTCTTCTTTCAATTTTCATGTTCTTTTCATTCTTTTTTTTATTAAGACGATGCAGTTCTGTTTTTTCTAATGTCTCCCTTTCTCTTTTTCCTTGTTCTTATTGTTCTTAACTTAGCCAATACAAAAATTTTAAATGTCGATTTAACTTATCATTAATCTCTTTTTATTTACTTTAGTAAGTTTATTATTTTTTCTTTTCACTTTTCCTACAACTTTTAAGTAAATTTGGCGACCGTAGTCGTGGGTGACCAGAAGTTTCCTTTTTCAATAGCTACTATACCGATGTGTAGGGGAGGGCACTACTCCATTCCCTAGATTGCTCCTCTTTACCCTTGATCTTTGCCTTATAATGATGAGTGTTAGGCAAACTGGCGTCAAGTCTTTGGTATGATTCGACCAGACATTGAACCCTGCTCTTTCGGACTGCTAGCGAACACTTTACTCATTAGGCTAGTGCACTAATTTTTTCATTCACCTTCCTTTTTCTCCTCTCTTTTCCTCTTATGCCATAACTTAATGTCTGATTTACTTTACTAACCATTATGAGTTTTCTCTCTTTTTTAAAAATTTCTTCGATACGATTCAATTACTCATCCTCTATCCATTCTCTCTGTGCCTTCTTATACAATCTGTAAATCCCAACTTCATTTTATCTGTCTATATCTCTGCCTTCTCTATCAGATAATCTTAACCACTACAGTTTCACGCACGCCTTTTTTCACCTAGTAAGTGTCTACACAAACTGAACATATGAACATTGCTCGTAATCAAACCACTGTTATTTGCGCCTATTCTTTATTTTCTTAACCGTTCTCCACTGAAAAAGACAGCAAAACACAAGTTTCTTGCTCTCTTTCAAAAGTGAGATAAAATTCCAGGGAATACTTTTCCCCTGCAACATAAACCGTTCCCCGTCTTCGTCGACTCTTATTCAACAACTTTTCAACACCGCCAATCGGACTATCTCTTTTTTTTCTTCATCTTGTGGTTCTTTTCTTTCCTGATATTCAATTAATTTTGGTTTACTTCCCCATTTATTTTCTGTTCATTTCTTTTTCTGTCATCTTCTCATTTTGTTGGTCAATTTTCCTGGGGCTTATTATTTTGTCTTCTTCTAATGTTTCGCACCATATACTTCTTCTCTTCTCTTTTTTCATTCTTTTTCTTCTTTTATTTCTTGTTTTTCTTTCTTTGATCGGTGGTGTCTCTGTTTCTCGCATCATTGGTGTCAATAGGCTACGTATTGAATCATTTTATTCAATTCTTTTTTCTTTTTGCTTATTCAATTATTCGTTGAAACAAGGTTTACCAGCATACGGTATCCAGGTTGTTTTAATCATGTTATTAATTTACCTGTAATTCTGACAATTTCAAAATTTAAAAAAAAATATTTACTCTTCTTTGTAAAGCATCTACGAATCTGATTAGAACGTAAAAGTTATTTTGATTGAAATGATATAAACACCAAAAGCCATTGCGAGCGAATTCTGATAAAAAGAGCCCAAAATGATATTCCAAACAGTATTCCTACCAATGACTACATATATAGGTATGCTAATATGATAGTTGGGGAAAATAAGACAATATTTTTGTCCATCGATTACATTTTCCATCTATATTATCAGGCTTTTTTTAATTAACCTTTTGAGGCTTACGAATGTTATCGGTGCTATGAATTAATCAAGTTTAGTTTTCCTTTTTTTTACAAAAAAATGCCAATGAAAATCTTATTTTCAATTATAAAATTTTGCGTGTTTATGCACCCAAATTTGTATATCGTGAAACAAGAATCCAGAAAAATGTTTCTTAGTAAATACAGCATAAAATTTCCCTTAGCTCATATACAAGCCGAAGTACTTGGAAGAGAAATTGCTCAAGACGTCAGCCATAGTTGACTATGTTACACAGAAAACATATTAATCCTCATTGTACTTATTATTCCATAGAAGACACAAGAGATATAGATTGATTGTGTTGGTAACTATTTTAAATAGTATTTCAACTGTTGATGGTTATGTAATGCCATAGCCATTCTTGTAAAATGATAATTGTGGTGCTATTTATCCAATGACAGGATCAATAAAAGAGTACCAAACATTATCAAAGTTATTAGTCTTATAGTGAACGTAAAAAAACAAAATCGAAGAGCAACATGTTTGCCATAACGTACATGGTATGTAGTTGTAATGTTGGGCATATTATTTTATGAAGTAAAATACTGTACTTTGGAATTTTTCGCTTAGTTTTTGATAGAATTATTCATGACGTTTATTGATTTCAGTTTTTCGCATAATTAGTCTTAACAAATCTATAAAGATGCGTAAATATTTTATAACTTCAAGTTGATGAACCATACATTAATCTGATTAATAACATTTAATCAAATACAGATAATTACATTAAGTATATATATATATATATATATATATATATATATATATATATATATATATATATATTCAAGCAAGTTTTGTTGATGACGATGGAACACTGTTGTTTATCATTCTTATTTAGGAAAAATATTTAAAACGCTGAAAATGTTCTAAACAACAACTTCAAAACAAAACGCCACAAATTATTAAAACAATTAAAACTCAACAGTCAACTCAACACTACCCCCGATGACTACCAAAAGAATGGTCGAAAGAACTTGGGCTGAAGATATGGAACAATTCCTTTATTATCTCGATCCCGACATTAGAAAAATAACAAGGAGTCTTCAAAAAATGTTGTAGGTTGTTTGAAATTTAGATTCCCGACGAACAATTTAAAGTTTTTCTATAAGTATGCCTTCAAAATTTAGTAGAGCAACATGTATCTCGCCGTCAGGGAAGATAGACAAAAACAGCTACTAATTATTTATTTAATAATATAAATATACTCACATAAGTAAAGTTGGCGGTATTAGTCTAGGGGGACCTTTTTTGTTCCTTTTTTTCAATAGCCACAACACCGAGTGTTGAGAAGGGCGCTATTCCATTCCTTGGATTGCTCCACATTACCCTTGATACATAACTTATAATGCTAAGTGTTAAGCAAGGAGATAGGAAGTGTCATTTTTTGAGTCTTTGGTATGACTCGACCTGAGATTGAACCCCGGTCTTCAGGGCAATTGGCGAACACTCTAACCAGTAGGTCAATGTAATATTACTTTTGTAATGTAAACAGTTCTCTAATTTTTAAGGAAAATCCTTAAATAATAATCATTATGTTCCGTTTCACCTGTAAAAGTCAATAATCTCAGAAAATTGCGTAATTCAGCTTAAGCAATTTTTGTAATATTAACCTTTTTTTTCTTGCAGTTCATTAAATCAGATCAGGATTTTTTAAAAAAATGGCGCAGTCGCTTATGTGCTGGACTGCTACATCTTTTAAACTCCAGTTGCGCTATTATGTTCACATTCGGACTAATAGCATTGGAAATTATTCTCACAGTTATAGATTAAGTAACATGACAAATGTTCTTCTACAAGGATAATTTTAGTATTAAATAACCCACAAAGAAACTAAACCAATCTAAACCAAAATAGATATATTCCGACATTATAAAAGTAATAATAACCAGAAAAAAACATTAATAAATACATTTTAACAAGAATAAATCACTTTTTATTACTATCTTTTTTTTATGATTGGCGTCAAAATTCTGCTCGAATCATTATTAATTACAAGTAGAGTTAACGGACATTATCCGCGTATAATATCAAAATAATTGAAGAGTACAGTTTCTGCATCTGACTAGAGTATAATGATCATCAAATTCGTTCATGGATATTGCAGTGATGAGACTGGCAGAAAACTGGAACCTTTTAAATTCACGAGGAGAATTAGTCATTCTCCCAGGAATTTCTCTCTCAAAGAACTTTTCATTATATGATTTTGGCCTTCAGTTTATGCAGTATAAAGCATTGCATTATTAATTTCTGTCACTGTTAAATATGCCAGATCAGAATTATATCAATGCATGATCAGTACTTGAATCATCAATAAATAGCATATTAGATGAAATAGACATTATTGGTTCAAGTCAATTAATAAATTCAGTTTGAAAACTGACAACTTCATGTTATATAAGGATGTTCACTGATTTGGTTGATTTCTTTGTTTTTCATGGCATATCAACATTTGTGGGTTATTTACGTTCGTTGGTTGTTTAGATTAATGTCAAATCAATATTTTAAGGTTATTCAATACCAAATCCATTTTTATAGAAATAATCAATTCTATTTCAAACAATTAATTTTAACATGAGTACACAGTTTCATTGTCAAAAACATTTCTATTTCTAGTTTTTATGTTTATTCAAACAGTTCTAATTTTAACAAATCAGTTTAGTATAAGTATAGATTTTGTTTACACACCGTTAAATTCCAAAGCAGTTCTATATGAAACAATTCTGTTTAATGTAAGTAGAGCTTCAAAGACAAAAATTGTTCCATTTCAAACAATTCTGTTTAGCATAAATACGCAGTTTAAATGTAAGTACACAGTTTAATTGTCGAAAACATTTCTATTTCAAACTATTAAGTTTTGTCAAAAAGTTCTTATTCAAACAAATCAGTTTAGCATTAATATGCAGTTTAGTTTTAAGTAACTCATAGATAGGGCCCTATCAGGTGCTACCATTCCCGGTCAGAGTGGACCTGGGAGCACTGGCAATGAAGGTGTACTTCACATTCCTCAAAGATCCAGCATCACTGGAACCTCACCATCAGATTGTTTAGTCTTATATCCAAGACACTGGTAAGGGGGACTTACCCATCGTCAAAGATGCTGTCGGTGTATTCTGCAACCAAAGCCGACTGGGCAAGTTGCTTATTTAATGCTAATATCATCCTTGTACATTATTAGCAGTGATACTATTTAAAATACAGCTAGGAGAAAGGGAGTCCATACACTTACTAAGTATGTTATTCTAGAAGTGAACGTTATAGCATGACTGATGTTCAAAATCGCTTGCTTCGAAGCTATAATCATGCATTTAATCATTACACCATGAATACTCTCATAGTACCATTAAATAAGATTATTTAGCTTCAGTGAGTAGATCCTGATATCTTGTTATTTATTTTCATTTTTGGTGGAAAGTTTGATCGATAAGTGACTAATTATTGCCAAAGTTCAATATGAATCTCATTCTTCAAATATTCTTCAATATTTTTTAAATTACATTTTTCTAAAACGAAAGCCATTCGAAAGAAAGAATGCAATTTTTTTTGGCAATGGTATGGATCAGGGTAAACCAAAAAAAGTCAGTGATTTAAATTGCCCAGTGATTTAGGTGGTTTGTTTCATGAAGTTTTATTACATATCAACCCTTGTAAATAGTTTAATGCTAAATGATATATATATATATATATATATATATATATATATATATATATATATACTCACACATGCACACACACACACACACACACACACACACACACACACACACACATATATATATATATATATATATATATATATATATATATATATGGTTTGTTAGCAAATTGTTTGTGCGTAACATTGTTAAACGAGCTAGAGCTCATTTTTTTACATATACATAATTGCGATAAATTATTGCTATCTAAAACGATTAATCCAATTTAATATTAGTTATCTGTTTGCACAGTTACATGATTTCAAATATTTCCATTTAACATTGATAATTGTATTCAATAATCCCTTTCTAATACTAAAAGTTGCAGGCAATTGTATGGTTTCAAATATCTAATAACCATAAACCTTAGTAAATGAACGAACAGTTCGATTGACTGACAAATAGGAGCCTAACAGATATAATTATTACGAGTCATCGTGGACTTGGGAGTAATCATAATTTAATTGTAATCCTCTTATCCCTAAACCCCTGAGCCTCACCATCCAATGCAGTTTAGTGAGTTTTCCAGAACAAAAAATACTTTTTTTTCTTATAGCAATTGATCCACAGCCATTGCCTTCAAGCACATTTAAGATAAAAGCGTGGAGTGTTTGCCCCAAGTTCAATTTGAAGAATATGGTTATTAATATAGATTTTAGGGCTTGACATGATCATCCGATTGATCAGATCAGCCATCTTCAACTGCCGTCTAGCTCAGTAACTGCCAAAATGGATTGATACAGGCCATGTGATTACTTTGGACGAGGAGGTCACGGACTTCTCAAACAACAGGATCCCATCTTCAGGTATTAAGAATCGCCACCCAGGACGCCAGGTAGCCAAGTAGAGTGGTTCTTATCCTTCTAGACAGTGAAATAGGACTATTTTAGAGCCATAGCCGACAGGGTGTTAGGTGATTTTAGAAATCAATCTTTCTTTTAAAATAATTACATAGCGATTATGTTGATGATATAACCTCCTATACACATTTAAAAGTGATGAATCGGGGTATTATTTTTTTAAGCCTAAAATGTTATTTGTTACATTTTTCGTGTTTTTTCCCGTTAAATTTTACACAATTGTTTTAGACAAAATACATCTATTATTCTTATTGAAATATCTAGATCTTACTATGCATGATATTAGGTCCTAATCAGTGTTTCTTGATATTTTTTAGTAAAAGCAGATATTAACATATTCAATCATTCGGGCAACCTTTTATGTATATATCAGTTATTAATTCATTTATTCCTTTCGTGCGTCGTTTTTCATCGTTTTTCATAATTGTATGAATACAACACAATCTATCCTTGCTTTTGATGCTATAAAGACTTAAAAGAAAATTTTGAATAGAATATTGTGGAATATTTAAAATATACCAGTCACTGAGGAAGACAATGATTAGATATTAAGTAATGTTGTTGCGTTTTCAAAGAAAGAAGTTAAATAAAATGGTATGACACTCAACTGCGTAGGGTTTGCAACCTGTTTTATGGTTTCAAGAATCCTTACTGAACTGAATTTACTCCTTTAGAGTTTTTCACATCAACATTAACTGATGGCAATTCACAGGAACTTGAGTGACCGCAACTCTCCTCAAGTCTCCAGGATTCTTCCCAGTATCCTGGTCGTTCTCAACAATGCTGTAGTTTGAATGGTCTCCACTCGTCCTCCAAGTTCTCCAGTCTCTTTAATAGTCTTTTATTTACTGTACTGAATGCACCAATTACAAATGGTATAATCGTTCCTTCATATAACATAGTTTTTTTTTTTAATCTCTAGCAAGGTTGAGGTACTTATCCTTCTTTTCAATTTCTTTCAGTTTTATTCTGTGGTCAGCCGGGACAGCAATATCCACAATTTTGCAAGTTCTGTTTTTTTTTAATTACTGCAAGGTCTGGTCTTCTGGCCGAGATTAGGTGATCCGTTTGTATGCCAACGTCCTATTGGAGATTGTGTGTGTCATTCTTAAGGACAACTGCTGGGTTTTGCATATACCATTGTTCGTATCGTCAAATCTATATTTCCTGCACATTTCCCAGTGGATCACCTTGCCCAGTCTGTCATATCTAGTCTTATACTTCTTCTGTGCTAATTTGCTGCATTTGCTTATTATGTGATTGATCGTTTCGTCTGTTTCATCGCATAACCCACATTTGCTATTTTGTTATGTCTTATCTATTCTCTCTTTGATTTGATTGATTCTTATGGCATTGTTTTGTGCTGCTATTAGGAGAGATTCTGTTTCTCTCTTAATGATTCCTTTTGTTAGCCATGTTCATACTTTCACGCGTGATATGTTGTTTAATTCTCGTTTAAAACGCCCACATATTTTTCCCCATTATTTTTTCCTAGTTATTATTATTCTGTTGTCCATTGTCTTATCAGTATTGTTTCTGATGGCTGTAATCTGTCCTCCTTTGTGTTTTCCTATGTAGTGTTCGAGTCGTTGTATCGATGCTTCAACACGGTCTTCGATGCAGGCAAATCCTTATCCTCTCACCTTTCTTGATATATATAGTCTGTTAACGTCGCCTCTGGAATGTAGTGTCTAATGCATGGTCATTATCTTCCTTGTTCTTTGGTCCATTTGCTTAAATTCTTCTCTGGTCCATTTCACAATGAGTCCCGATTATCTAACGAGGGTTACAGCCCAGGTATTTATTCCTTTGATAAGGTTTATGCAAGATAGTTTTGTCTCGAGTAGCTTTCTAGTTCATCTGAGATATTTATTATTAGTATTATTATTATTATTATTATTATTATTCCTTCGAGAGTTTTTCTCAACGGTGTTAGGAGAAGGTTTTTAACTGGAGTTTGAGAGACAAGAATTCTCCCGGACTTTTTTTAGTATTCTGGCCGAACTTAATTCATATTTAGTCTGGGTGTTAATTATCTTAACATCTGAGACGAAGCTAGATGGTTTTTAACATTCCGGGTTTTCGAAGTATTGTAAAAAATCATGCCTAATAGTAATAATCATAGCGGTGTGAGAGCATTAAGATTATAAATTCTAAAAATTAACTCTGGATTGTCCAGGAGGACATATTGCGTAATGCTTATAGTTGTTAGTTCCCTAAACTTCTGAATAGATCATCATCATCATCATCATAATTAAATGGTTGCTGGTTCAATCCTGACTGCTGGCAAATAACAATACAATAAGACTTAATGAGTGTACCCTGTTATAGTTAATGGAATCAGAACAAGTGACCCCTGTGAATTAAATAAAGGACGTAGGTGTAAGTTCCGTATAGTCTCCAGAGTTTGAAAAATATATGAAGAAGGTCGGCAGGCATATCATGCGAAACGTTGTAAATATATCAACAAAAATGAATGATAATCCTAAATGATGAAATAGTCTGGATGTTCTCCTGCTGGTTTCTATGTCTTCCAGTCCCTTTATCAATCCTTTGAGTATTTTTTCCGAGCGCACCAATTACAATTAGTATCATATTCATTTTTATGTCCCTTGCTACTTTTTGTTCTCTGGCAAGGTCAAGGTACTTACCCGCCTTTTCACTTAAAAAATAACTCTGTTGTCAGCCGGGACGGCAAAGTATGCTATTCACCGTGATTTCTTTCACTATCTATAAGTCTTGATCTTCTGACCGGGATTAGGTGATCTGTTGGTTTCTCAAAATCCTTGAGAATTCTGGATACCTCATTCTCCCGGACTGATTCTGGGTTATGCACATATCACTTATTTGTATGTTCAAATTTCAATGTCGAGCAAGATTCTCAGTGGTTCAACTTCCTCGCCCAGTCGGATCTAGTCTCTTACTCGTTTTGCGCTAATTTGCTGCATGTGCTTATTATGTGAATCATAGTTTCGTTACCACATAACTAACATTTCTGTCTAAAAAATGTTCGCTTTAACATAGCTTGTCTTTTTGACGTTGTTTTGTGCTGCTATTTGAACACTTTCCCCCTTAACGTTTCTCTTTTTTAGCCGTGTTCAAGTCTTCTCGTGTGCAATTCCGCTTGAAATAATTGTTTTTCCTCCCATTTTTGTTTCCTAGGTGAAACTTTCCAGGTGATCATTGTATTTTTTGTTTGATTTCTGTTCATTGAAATTAGTCTTTGTTTGCGCTTTTTCGTGTAGTCTTCGAGTCGTCGTATCGATGCATCAACGGCATCTTTAAAACTGGTGAGTCCTGTTTCTCCTTTTCTTGACAAGTATAATCTGTCAATGTCATCTCGGATATAAGGCATTTATACATCGACAATAGTCTGCTTGTTCACTTGTCCATTTTTGGAAATTCTTCCAACGTCCGGAGTATCTCACAAGAGGTAGTTATCCCTTTGATGAGATTTCTGCTGTATAGTTTGGATTCGAGTAGTTATCACCTTCCCCTGGTTAGGCAACTAGTCTAGGAGAAGGAAAACTCTGAATTCAAATCTGTTAAACTCCGCTTAAAAATTGACCTTGTGTCATATCCTGCCCGAGCGGAGGGGTTGGTAAATAGTACCTTCCCCTGAGATACACTTTTCCAATATTTTATCTCATCCTCACGTTTTTGATAGTGTAAACTTCTAATATTCCAAAGCACTAGTAAGTTTCCTTTAACCGAGTATTCTGGCCTTTCTAGATTTGGTAGTTTTATTTCTTCCGTTAATTTTCTTTTTCCGTTTCTTATTTTTAGCATAGCACTTTTTTTCTAAGCGTAATCCCATCCCTATATCCTGATTGTATTTTTTTTTTCATTTGTATGTGGGTCTCCCATTCTTTTTTAAATTTTTTTAACAAACGGCTTTATGTCACCCAGATGCATTAGGTGTTAAATCTATTCTTGCGATTCAGTAAGTATGTAACTACCAATGCATTTTTTAAGGGTTCAATTGAGTGGTACTATCGGTAGTACAAATAGTAATGATGATAGCGAATCTCCCTGGACGATACCATACAAGATTTTCCCCCAGTTAAATTTTCCTCCAGCTGTAAATTCCATTCTCCTATTTTCCATGGTTTTCTCGGTAAACTTATCATATTTAACAACCCCTACGCTCGGGCAGCATATGACGCAAGGTCATTTTTTAAGCGGAGTTTAACAGGTTTCGATTCAGAGTTTTCCTTCTCCTAGACTTGTTGCCACACCAAGGCTGAAGAACCTAGTCTGTCCTACTATTTACCCATAGTTGGAGGGAGAAAAATCGGATTCATACCTTTGCCAAGGGTATTAGTGCTATGTGAAATGCAATCAGTCTCGTTCAGGATTTGAGCTCGTGTCACCGTGTATATTTCCCGCGACGAAAACCCTTACACCACGGGCACTTTCTCGGTAAACTTATGACTTTGTCGGCTATATTTGTACATTTTGAAGCACTCTATTTTCCAGCTTTGCGGAACCATGACATATACCTTTTTTGAACTTTATCCACGCCATATCTACATTTCTAAGATCTATTTTTGCTCTCCTTGAGTATATGTTGATCAATATAAAGTAGATTACAATTTCCTCTTGTTCCCTTGAGGCATACTTTTTGTTCTTTGGGGAACAGTCCGCGGCTTATTAGTGAAAAGTAAATATCCTCCTTAATTTGTGCCTTTAGCATCTGTTGGAATATTCAGAATATTCTAGTATATCTAAAAATGGTGCGAACTGCATGGAGTCGATTTTTCCTATGATGTATAATTCTTCTAATCTCATTTCAAAAACTTTTGTGACCGTTTTAAGCACACTAATTGGTATCGCCCTGAACCTCTTGTTTCACTGATCTTTAAATTCTTCGGCAAAGTCTACGTATTTGTCTATCTTTTTGTGATATATTAACCTGTCCATCAGGTGTTGTGTATCGGTGCATGTTGTTGACAGCTTCATCCGGCCGAAGATAATATCAACAAAGTTATTACTGGAATGTCAACATGTCATGCAGGTGTTGTGTATCAGCGGATGCTGTTGACAGCTTCACCCGTCCGAAGATAATATCAATAAAATGATTATCAGAAGATCACCTTGACCTATAGCCGTGGTTGAACTCGGCGAATGGTGGCAAATACATCTGCACATAGAAATGGATTTGGGAAAGAAGCTAATTGGGAATAAGAAACACATGGACGTGAACTGTGACCAATTGAAAACAAAGAAGTGAGACGTGGGCGTAACCGTAACCAATAAAAAAGAGGAATTGCAGTTGGTCACATGGGAATTTTAGACTATATAATTTGCCGAAATTTGGCTAAAGTCAGTAGTTCACTGGCTCTTCCGACTCCCAACGACCTCTTCATGTGCATGTGAACGCTCTATGATTGCTCTTCTGCTACACAAAAGTATCATTGTCAAGAATAAAAATATAATCTTATATTTTTATATATACGTGTTCCTTGTTGTTCATCAATAGACGGCTCAAGTATACAACATTTTCACTTCCTTATATTTACACTCTGTGGTCCTCTGGAATGGTAAAATATACAAGTTCAGTTTCCTTGTTAATTAAGACTATGCCTGATCTTATGGCTGGGATTACGAGACACATTAGAATCTAAAAATCACAAAGAATTTTGAACTCCTCATTCTCTAGAATAGATTTTCTTTTCTGCGTATACAATTAATTAATATGTTCAAATTTACACCTATTGAGATTTTAACACCAGTTATAACGGGTTTTTTTTCGGTGAAAATAGGAATTATTTCTTGAAAAATGTTACATTGGCATTATTTTAATCAACTATTGTAGACATGTCATTAACGAACCAATCAACCAACCAACCAAACAAACAAACAAATGTAGAAAACAATCAATAAATCCAAAAATCTTTTTTCTTTTGTTTCGAGGTCCTGATGCAGTTAGTCTGTTGATACCACACAGCATATCAATCTAGATTTATAAACATTGTCTTTCAGCATAGACTATCGCAATTTAAAAAAAAAATTACACTTAAAAAATATCTTAAAATTATTTAGAAATACTGAGATAAACAAACAGAAGCTATATATATATATATATATATATATATATATATATATATATATATATATATAAGCTCTATTTCTTTTAACGTTTTCATCTCCAACCGCGAACGAAATGCAATGTATTTCTTTCGATAACGATAATGTAATATCTACAAGAGTTGATCATTCATTTCATGTTAATATTTTGTATTATTTCTCTATTTCTGCCATATTTCATCTTTTTTTCTTCATTTTTAAAATTTTTTACTCCCCTTCATCGTTTATATCTCTGGTCAAATATTTTGCTGTTTAATTGTGCGATAGCGTGTTGGCGTCGAACGGCTTTTTATTCCATTGACCCGTTGGCGAGATGGGCACATTTGTTAGAATTATTCTCGCCACCCTCTCACACAAATTCTCGTTTCTTTGATTTAAAGACATCAAATAACACCCAAGCTTTGTTTTCCGTCTTTGCTCTTTGATATTTGTCACGAATTCGGCTTATGATCGGATGGAAACTTCCATTAACGCTTAAGAGACGTACAACGATTATTAAAGTCTTTTTCGAAAACGCACCAAGGTCGACATGGCAGTTTTATTTAATTAGCTTTCTATTACTTCATATCTCGTGCAGGAATATATCAAAGATAAAGAAAATGGAAATACAACAGAAAAACTAGAAATGAGTGGAAAAAGTAAAGATGATAACTAGACTTTGCAGTAACGAAGCAAGCGATAAGCAAGAAGTCATCGTATGTAAATTAATAAGAGTAAAGCAATAAATATTAATATATATTGAAAGAGAGAGAGAGAGCAAGAGAGAGAGAGAGAGGGGGTGATTTTACAAATATCAGCTATTTTTAATTGATAATGTAGAGAATGATAATGTGAATGGAAACAGTGTCAAAAAACCAGGCCCTATTTCTACACATCAAAAAAGTGTCTGTTTCTCAATGAGATTGAATGATATTTTAACGGCATGTCAACTCATCTGGAATTATTTAATGCTCAAGAATAAGGAATTGCGTACATAGAATGATTGTTCTTCCAATTTTGTGGAGTTTTTATGGGTTATTTGCACAAGTTACAAAAATAGATTTGTTTGACCCCTATATGAAACCCAGATGCTACCACTCATAGTCAGATTGCAACAGGAAGCAATGACTATGCGTAGGTAAAATTTACTCCCAGGTCTTAAGATATGGAATTTGTACATCGTATGCAACATAGTATCATAGTAACGACACTAGTTTTTTGGTTAGGAATTTACTCTTCTGCGTGGGATACGGTTAGCATTCTCTCAGCACCTCTGACAGAGAAATCTTCAAGGACTGAACATGCATGTGCGCATAACCAGCAGAACACACACACACACACACACACACACACACACACACACACACACACACACACACACACACACACACACACACACACACACAAAGTCATATGTTTGGTTTCATTTGGTTTGGTTTTGGATAGTATCAACCATTGTGATTTATTAAATTTTCAATTCCATAATTATACATAGAAACAATTTAAAAAATATCCAATATAGCATAATTACAGTTTTTGGATAACATACTGATAAATGTCAAAACGATTCGATTTCAAACAATTCAGTTAAACGTGAGTACGCAGTTTAAATGACAAAACTGTTCTATTTCAAAGTTGTGTGTGTGTGTGTGTGTGTGTGTGTGTGTGTGTGTGTGTGTGTGTGTGTGTGTGTGTGTCTGTTTTCGTGATCGAATTTTGTCATTGTACGCTAAGAGATAGCGTGTCTTAGGCACGTCAAAGGTTTAAATTGCAGAGTCTTGTCATACCAAGAGAAAAGAACCCAGTCAGCTCTATTATTTACCCATAACTAGGAAAGGGGAATAGTTGGATCCATTCGTAAAAAGTCTAGATCAAGATTTCAATCCTCGTAAGCGAGTCCCGCTCTTATGAAGATAACCCTTATTCTATGAGCGCTTACGTATGAAATGTAGTAACAAAAGCCAAAAAACAAAAACAATTTAGTATTGTTGCTGTAAGCATGAGATATACCAAAATACTGTTGTAGAATCCACAGTCTGCTTCTCTGCAGAAGGGTCAGAGCTCTCCAGCGAGTGTCTTGAAACTAAAATTTCTGATGGTAAGGTTCCAGTAATAAGGATTTTTGGGGAATGCAAACCACTCCTTCACAGCCATCACTCCCAGGTCCACTCCGGCACGGAGTCGTAGTAGAACTAAACTGTGAACTTTTACTAAACTAAATTGATTGAAATAGAACTGTTTTGACATTTTAACTGCGTACTTATGCTAAACTGAATTGTTAGAAATAGAACTCATTTTGACATTTAAACTGCGTACTCATGTTAAACTGAATTGTTTGAAATAGAAATGTTTCTATGCATAAAAATGGATTTAGCGTACTTAGGCTAAGTTGAACTATCTGAAATATAACTCTTTTTACATTTAACTATGAATTGCCCAGTCGGCTGGTGATCTAAAATAAACCGACTTTTTCTATGCTGTGAGATAAGCCCCCCCCACCCAAAGTGTCCTGGAGATGACACGAAAGAAATCCGAGTGTGAGCTTCCAGTAACGATGCAGCTTTGTGAAATGCGTAGTACCCCATTATTGCCATCGCTCCAAAGTCCACTCAGACCCGAAGAGATAACAACTCATAGGGTTTTGTCTATAGGTCTTATAGAACTAAACAGTAAACTGATGCTAAACTATTTATGCTTGAAATAAGACTGTTTTGATATTGAAATTGCTTACTTAAAACTAAACTGAATTGATTAAAATAGACGTGTTGTTGACATTGAGAATCTGTACTTATGCTGAACGGAGTTGTTTGGAATAGAACTGTCTTGACATTTAATTGAACTATTTTGACATTTAACTATTTGTAAAGAAAAATTACACTTATGCTGAACGGAATTATTTGAAATTTAATTTGGCGTTAAATGACCCGGAAAAGGTTTATACGCCGTCAAACAAAATAACCCAACGAAACCTTTTACTGTCACTGCATGTTTAAAAATCGTCTTCATGGTCATTCATCATCATGTCGCACTGCCAGCACAGATCTCCCTGACCCTCTCTCGCCACCTTTCTCTATCGTCCAAGAATCCCAGGAGCTCTTTAAGGCTACATCCTGTGCTGTTGTATATATATTCTAGCATTCTTGTGTAATAACCGTCAAGCTGTTTCTCTATAAGTTTAGTTAGCGTCCATGTAGTGCATCGATATAGCAGTATCGACAAGGCCGCAGCTTGGAAAAATGCGTTTTATTTTATCGACCAGGTCTGATTTCCATATGACCGATAGGCTATCAATAACTGTCCATTCCTTTGTCATATTTACCAACGTCTTAGCTCGGGCAGGATATGACACAATGTCAATTTTTAAGCGGAGTTTAACAGGTTTAAATTCAGAGTTTTCCTTCTCATAGACTGGTTGCCTCACCAAAGCTGAAGAACCTAGTCTGCCTTACTATTTATCCATAGCTGGAGGGAGAATAATTGGATTCATACCTTTCCCAAGGGTATTAGTGCTATGGGAAATGCAATTAGTCTCGTCCAGGATTTGAACTCGTGTCACCGTGTCCATTTCCTACGACGATAACCATTACACCACGGGGATCTCCATGCCTTTACTAGTATCGTGTTGACGTCTTTATCGGTTGATGAGACACTGATTCTAAGGTAGGTGAACCTGTTCACTAGTTTCAGAGAGCTACCATTTTGCGTGGAGATGTCGCCTCTTTGAGTAAAGCACATATATTCCGTCTTGACTGAGTTGATGTGGAGGTCTAGGCCAGCCACTGTTCGTTCCCGAACATGCAGCAGCGTTTTAGCTTGGGCGAGTGTATTTTCCAGAGTTGATATGTCATCAGCGTAGTGCAAGTCCGTAATTGTATGTGCGGGGTATCTTCTGTTTCTTTCATTTGCCAGCTTGAAACCGTTATCTTTTATTAAATCTATGGACGTTTTAAGCACGTAGTTGAGGTTGATTATAAACAGGTATGGGGCTAATGTGTCTCTTTGCTGCACACCTGCTACAATGTTGAAGTAGTCCGTGTCTCTATCCGGGGAGTGTAATACAGAACCATTAACTACAAGTTTTTTTAATTATCATGCGTTTTTATTAAAACTATCACGAGGAAACACTGGAATATATGTGAAGTAAGATTTGATAATGCTAAATGCCCTATAACTATGTGATAAGACAGCGGTTAACTTTGTCCATCGAAAAATATCGTTAGATACATATTAGAAGATAGCAGTTGTTGTAAGCATTTGGTTTAATTATTCTTAATTAATCGTAAGAACAGCTGTGTAATGAATTAAAAAAATGATTATCAAAATGATGAAATGTATTTGCATATGATTGATTTTTTTAAATGATTGTGGAAATATACTTGTTTTTATTTTCCAACAGTCAAGTTTCGTTCAAACGACTCCAAACAAAATTCCAAGCATCATCTTGATTTGTAGTTTATTGATTCATGATTGAATATAACATTTGTCTAATTGTACTCACGCCTTGATGGTCTGTTTAGTTAACTTGAAACTCATTCAGTTTTGGGTGCCACAGGTAGCGTAATGGTGAGCAAACTAGACTAGCAAACCTACAGGAGTATGTTCGTGTCTCATTGGGAGCCCCATTCATATGTCCGTGTACCACATCAAACAAAAACCTTGAGCCACATTCGGTTTTGCTTGTGTGTTAGTGCTGTTTTTTCCTCAATTTTCTCTATTTTATGTTACTGATTTAGAGTGGGGATAATCATGCATGTTGGAGGATATGTTGTCTAATGCTGAGTGTAGGCAATTATTTAATTCAATATATATTAAGCTGCTCAAAATTCTAAAGAGATTTGTGAATTTTTACGAGGTAATTGTCTGTATAAAATCATTTCATTCTTTATTTATCTGTTTATTAATTTATTTTAATAGTAGGATCATTCAGTAGATGAGGTAAATTCTGCCTAAAGAGTTGTCAATCGGAAGTACTGTTCGTAGTTGCATTTTTTAATGGAAATCAATTGTGAGGGCTCCTTTTATGTCCCAGAAGACTATCAGTATTTCCATATTTTCTGATTCTCTGACCGTCTCCTTTACAATACCGGGAAGTAAGTGAGGTTTCCACTCTATACCCTGTCTTTTCAATTCAACTTCGTTGGGATAAACCGATGTTTAGCCAATTTTTGGACATTGTTTGGCTAAAACAGGCACTTCGTAGGCGTCACTCTGATAAATTTCATACGGTTTTCAATTCTCAGATATCAAGAATTTTTAGTTACCGATTTGTTAAAGCATTAAGCTCGTTTTGCTCTGTGGCCATTGAGAATTGCTTCAAAACAAATATTTTGGGCAAATTAGAATAAAGTCTGCAAGAATATATTCCAAACAGTAGAGAGTGTACAATTACTGAAAATAATTCTGTAAAAACATATTTTGTTTTTTTAACAAAAGAAGGGTATACTGAATGATCTCCGTATATATATTTGGTTCAGCTCATTAAAAACACATAATTATTTATTGAATAGCCCTCGTATAAGAGACTCACGAAATATTTTTCTTTTTTATAGTTTTTCTGAGTATTATTTTTAGACCTTCTTGGAAACGATGGATATTCGAGTCTTCACTATTTAGGAATACTCTTATTCTCAGACTACTCGAGTTCTCTAAGACATTTTTTATATAATCTAATCTGCAAATAAACAACTAATTCCACAATTTCATCTGCAAAACACACCCAATCTCTCAGTCAACTGATATCGCACAATTATTATGTCGTAAAACGCAATCGAAAGTATATATATATATATATATATATATCATCATCATCATCATCATGTTTGTGCCGCCAGCACGGATATCCCTGACCATCTCTCACCACTTTTCCCTATTGTTCATCGCCTCTGGCAGGTCTTCAGTGCTACATCCCATATCCTCACGTACCTGCTGTATGTATGTTTTAGCTGTTCGTCCTGCTATAGCTCGGCCATATGTGGGGGTCCATAGGGATATATCACTTATGAGCTCGTCCCTGCTTCTCCAGCAGTGTCCTGCGTGTCTGGTTCGTCTAGCTTGGATAGTTTTCGTGATGGAAGGCAGGTGGCCGTATAGCTGGTGCTTTGTGGGGCGTTGCCTCCAGGACTTATTCAATATTGCTTTCCATATAATCGATAGCTTATCGATAGCTGTCCATGTCTTTGTTAGCCGCGTATCGATGTCTTTTTCGGTTGATGAGACACTGCTTCCTAGAAAGGTGAATTTATCTACCCATTTCAGAGAGCTTCCGTCTAGTGTGGAAATGTAACCTGCTTGATTAAAGCACATATATTCAGTATTGTGTGCATTGATATGGAGGTCAATGCCTGTGGCGGCGGCTTGTTCCAAACTATGCAGTAGTGTTTCGGCTTGTTTGGGTGTATTTGCCAGTATTGCTATGTCATCGGCGTAGTCGGCGTCGGTAATTATTTTTGCGGGATACCTTCTACTTCTTTTCGTTGTCAGCTTTAAGCCGTTTTCTCTGATTTTATCGATCGATGTTCTAAGTATATATATATATATATATATATATATATATATATATATATATATATATATATATATATATATATATATATATGGATGTCAGGAGACTGAGGAAACTGAACAGTTGAAAATATGTGTGAAAATCGCTTCTGTAAATCTAAATGTTTAATTTATCAGTATTCTCAAATATAATGATAACAATCTTCTTACCTATATTTACAGAGTGTGTATATGGAATATACTATCGATTCCAAATAACATTTTATAAGTATTTATTGAATTTTAAGATGTATTTATAATTATACATGTTTAGTCACCCATCTTAAAATTTATGATCTTATCCGTTTTGTTTTTTTTCCCTCAAGGATCTAGAAAAGTCTAGAATTTAAACGTTGTATCAATCTATCTTAGCACATAATACATGTGCATTGATATATAACGCTTACTTAAAAGGAAGCCTACCTTAGTCGAGTTGTCTTAAACGCGAGACCCGACCCTTAATGAAAAAAATATGATTTGACTGTAAATTTACTTAATGAATACTATATAATGACACTGTCAACTGAATGAACTTGAACATTTTTTTCTGTTATTTCCTTCAAAATCCGTACGGAAAATACGTATGTGTGAACAAATATTATCAGGCCATTGGACTAATGAGTAGAGTGTTCGCCAATGCTCCGGTAGACCGGAGTTCAATCCCTGTTCGAGTCATTCCAAAGACTCGATAAATGGTACTTGCTTAACACTCTGCATTGATAGGGACAGATCAAGGGTAAATCCGAGCAATCAAGGGAAAGACGTAGTACTCTCCCTACTGCTCAGTGTAGTACCTATTGAAAAGGGACCCTTTGGGTTACAACAATATATATATATATATATATATATATATATATACATATATACTTTGGGTAAAGCAGAAATACGTTCCACAGTAGAACATTTTACCTCTTTAATGTAAATAAAGTTATGCAAGTTGTAATAGTTACTTCATCTAACACGGTCTTACTACTTTTTCCAAAACAGTTATAATCATTGTTTGGACCGTCATACGCCTTGCGTTACTTTTAATATATCTTCTAAGACTTCTTAATCTTTAATTTTTACACAAAACTTTCAATGATCATTTCATAATCCGTTAGAATGATACTATTCTGGATAGAAAATCAATTCTGCTTAAGGTTGAATTTTTATCCGGAACAGCATCTTTCCGAAATAATATGAAATGAGTAGGAAAACACTCTATGTAGCAATTACTGATTCATCAATCTTGAAATTATTTCTAAACTAAACGCATGATGTGGACCTCTCAAAGCCATGATTATAACTGATTATATTTTTAGAAATATTTTGATGGCATTCATAAAATGTTCTGATGGTATTTATTAGAATAATATGATTGTATTTATGAAAATATCCTGATGGTATTTATAAGTATGTTCTGTTGGTATTCGTGAAAATGTTCTGGTAGTATTCGTGAAAATGTTCTGATGGTATTTATAAGAATGTTCTGATAGTATTCGTGGAAATGTTCGGATGGTGTTTATAAGTAAGTTCTGATTGTATGTATGTTCTGATGGTATTCGTGAAAATATTCTGATGCTATTTATAAGAATGTTCTGATAATATTCGTGAACATGTTCTGATGGTATTCATGGAAATTTTCTGATGGTATTCTTAATATTGTTCAACCAGATATAGCTACCTAAGTTCATTTGAACCATAAAAGTGGAGGTATACAATGTTAAAAGTATTTGTGTTGCAATCATATATATATATATATATATATATATATATATATATATGAACCCATCGATACCAATTGCTTTTGCCTTCTGTGGCTCTAAAAGCATTCTTACTCAAAGCAATTTCTTTAACAAAGTTTCTACATAATTACTTAGATGTCCCGTATTTTTATGTTTTATACGAAACTTTTTTTCTAATGACACACCCATTTTGACTTTTTGTAAAGATGTTTTTTACCGTTAAAAAACGCAGGATTTGAAAGCTCTTTTTTATGTTTATAACCGGAAGATATCGTAACTTCATATTTATTCATTCTATTGTCTGTTTTTCCATCTTACAAGGTTATTTTTCTATATATTTGCTGAAGAGTTATCTTACGACAAAATAACTGAATGTATTTTTGGATGTGCATTCGTTTAAAGTAATTCGTCAATTTAATGTAAAGAAATGTATAGAATTCACAATATAAGAACAGAAACTCTTTCTATCTTTTTATTATCCGATAAGAGTCGAATGTAAACAGTTTGGAGTTAAATTCCAAATTACTTTTGATTGTATATGTTCCAGACTGTTTTACCAATAAAATAAATAATTCTTTGTTATATGTTTTAAACTTTTGATAGATGCTAAGAAGAGAATATCATTTCGTGGTGTGACTATTTAGTTTATGAACTTAATGTCTATTTCATATTCTATTAATATATGATTTTAATCTCGTTGTAACATACCCATACATGAACATGGGAAATGCGGCAACGTGAATTCATCGAATAGTATGATAAGAAAGAATACCAAGTGCGGTGAAAGGGATAAAAAAAAAATGTATTTAATCGGTCTCAGAAAATGAAACCAATAAAATTCTCAGGGATTTTGATATAGAAACGGACAGCTCATTCTAAGCCAGATGACCAGAACTAGTCAAATTTAACACGAAGAAAAATCTTGTTATTTTTAGCGCTTCTAGTAGGCAATAGGGTGGTAAAAAAGGAAAGCAAAAAAGATTAACAAATACTTAGATGTTGCCATTAAGCTTATTCCTTTTGAACAGTCTGCAAAAGCATTGAAGAGTCAGGCGTAAACAGTCATCCAGCCCATAGTGTGATTTTTTAGAAAGAATACATCGAAGAGTCCTGGAGATCTAAGAATACTTGCTACAACTGTAACATACCCATACATGAATATGGGAAACGTACATAGAATGTTTATAACATATATACATTGAACATAGGAATCCCGAAACACGAAAAACGCATACGACATTTTAGTTCAGGTACGAAAATTTTTATTACCTTTGAGTTCAAAGGATTTTCGACTTAAGGAGAGAGAGGCACAATCTTTCTATGCTGGCTTTTCCCTCTGCCCCCCTCTGCAACATGTATGGACCTCCCACAAGGCCACTGGCCTGGCTTCGGCGAGGTAGCGAAAGTCAACCGTCTTCTTCCGAGCCAGGAACTCAACTCAAATGACTTTTTTAAAATCCCCCAAAATCCTCCGCCCACGCTTCCGGTGCATGACATCATTCACATTCCCTGGTTCTGGGGTCTTTATTTTGACATCTGTGAATGACACATCCTCCCCACGCGCGCGTTAACACTTGTGTTCAAGTTTGCACCTAACTAATCCATGTGCTGAGCCGAAACGTTCTCAGCCTAATTAATCCCAAAGTCAAGATATATAAAACGAAATCCCTCGGCCATTATATTACATCGTTTCATCAAGTGTTATTATACAACCATATATAAGTCATTTATGCTAGCGTTTCAACAGTATTACAATTAAACTTCCGGGAGTAAATAACCTGGACCTTTTGAATTGTTTGAATGGGCTGATCGATTTGCTCATCATATCGTGTTATTTTCATTTTGTTGAATGAGGCGTATCACTCAACTTGTTGTCGTTACTTATTGAATGAATCACTTACTTACTGATTAATTCAGCTAACATTTTATATCAGGTGCCATTTTTATAAACAGTCACTCGGCTTCCATAGTTTAAATTTGTACGACTAACATTTGCGTTTGACAAAGTAATAATAATTGTCAGAATAACTTTTCTATCTCTGGATGGATAAGAATTCATAATATATAATAGTCTATTATAATACATTTATCTGCTGTCGCTTAAGTGGAAATAAATAAGAGGCAACGCTTGCAAAGGTTCGCGTATTTTTTACTCTTTATAGAAATGGTTTACTGAAGAGACCAACCTCTCTTGATATTCATTAATGCTTGTTAAAAGTTAAAAGAGGACAGGTCAGGATCGTAATTGAGAGGGAAAGAGAGATTAAGCAGTGGTTAATATATTTAGTCATTGGCAATAGCCAATGAGTTGTGTAACAAACCATGCTCAGCGCTTGAAAAGTAGAACGCCACGATCAGCTTTTTACGCGAATCTGGTTGATGTAAAAATATAACAAAACAACTTACAATCCCAAGAATCACACCGTTACCACGTTTGGGAAAAGTGGCTCCCATCAATCAAAGTGGATTTTGTCGGGCTTTATGTTCATTGCTAAGAACAATGCATATCCCTTGTCTGTGACTCTTTAGAAAAAAAACAGTACTTTGTAGCTAAAAACTTGCTCTGATCATCAGTGATATTATGCTATTTATATTAAGCTATTTTTTTTAAAATAAAAATGAATGAAAAGCTGCATTTTTAAAGCACCTCTCGTATGTTACACTTCATAAATTCACTTGACCAATTTTTCATGAAGTAATAGCAACGATAACATGAAATAAAAGAAATTGAAATACGCATGACAACAATTATTTTTCTTTAATGTGAGAGAGTAGAGAAATAATATCATAAAAAAAAGAATAAAATGAAATAAATAGGAGATTTACCCTCTAATAGTTTTCTGTCACCGTATTTTTCTGAATAGTACACATTATCCTCACTTCTGTTTTTGAAAGACTTTCCGAGTACTGAATAAAACTATGTATAACCCAGTTGTCATGATGGCTGATTGAATTAAATATTTCATGAGGTAGTTCAGTGGGGCCACGAGGTTTTCAGTTAGCTGTTAACTTTGGTACAATCTTTAAGTGGAAATGTAAGTCAAATTGGAATGTTCAAGCGAGTACACCAGCGACCAAAACAGGATGAAAAAATTGTAATATAATGGCCAATGGATTTCGTTTTATGCCTTTGGGTTTAGTTAGGCTGAGAAGGTAAAAAAAAAGTTTCATTCCTGAACTAAGAAGTCGTAAGTGTTTTCGTGTTTCGAGATTCCTATGTCTATGTATATATGTTATGAACATATCTATGGACGTTTCACGTATCCGTATCATGGGTATGGTATAAAATGTAAAAAAGATGGATTCATGTCTTATCAGAGGATTGATTGGGGAAATGAAAACAGTAAATTTGGCGACCCGTGTCAGATGACACAATCACTTACTAAGATGATGCCTTACTACCAACATTGTGAATTTAGATTTATAAAAATTAGCGAATTTTTAAAAAAAGTTTTTTGTTGTTAGTTAGAAGTTGGCCTTCAGAGATTTATGTCATGGGAGGGCGGTGTCTCTCTGTGTCTCTGTTCATAGACGTTTACAGATTTTCACACTCTTTTGTGCTACTGTAAGTAGTCAGAACATCGAACTATCTGTATAATAAAGCGACAATTTTTAAATAAAAATATTGACCATATCACTCTTACATGAATTCGTTCCAATAAATGATTTTTAATTGTTGACAGAAAGTTCGTCTTGTATTTGAGTTTCCAACACTCAGGCAACTTTGTTCTAACGAATCACCCCGACCGTTGGAGCATGTTCCGGGAGGATTGTATCAATCCCTATCAGTGGATCTTTCAAGCACAACGAGGACACGGAGATAATTGTCAAGCAAAATACTTGGAATCATTTTTGCCACCGTTATTAGAATATGACCAAAGTAAAAGTACTGTGACAACTCTAGTATAGCATGTCGTACCGTTACTTGCATAAGGCCAATTATTGTTATTCCATTTGCTACAACAAATGTTGTCGAGCAAAACCTAATTACATTTGACGCTGGTATCATCGTTGGTAGTCCTGAATTCAATAAATTTACAGTGGTTCAGTGTCAAGATGTTGTTACATTTAGTTCCGTACCAAAGCAGAGTAATGGTAACCGACTTTAGAACATAGTTTCACACTTAGTCACAGCAGCAAGCAATAATACTACGTATGGAAAACGTGTCTAAAACGATAGTGGTACATTTGGTGGTTGCCCAAACCATAGCATTACTTCATTTATATGTATGTTCGCTCACACACATATGAACGTGTGCAGTTGTGTCTGTGTATAAAGTGGCGTTTATCGTAGTAGGAAATGAAATCGGCGATTCGATTTCTAATCTTTCACGATTGAGTTTGGTCTTAACTTCGCACTAAAACCATAACAAAAGGTATAAGATAATCTACTCATCTAATTGACCCCAAGCTATGTGTAAATGTTTGGAGAAACTCGGCTCTTTATTCCTTTTAAAGAAGTAGTCTAAAAGAAGAAAAAAACTGAATGCCAACTGAGAATAATTGCTGAGAAGTTAGGTAAACACACACACACACACACACACATATATGTATATATATATATATATAGAGAGAGAGAGAGAATGGAGGAGAGAAAGGGAAAAATGAGGGAGAGAGTGCAATTGAAAGAGGTGCCTAAGTTGTCTTAATTTTTTTCACAAACATTTCACTGATATTGTAACGCAGTGCAGAAGGCAAAAGCAGAGAAAGCAAACGACAGACAAAACTACTTGATATAAACTATCGTTTCTTCTTTTCCCCTAACAACGATTATTTAATGTTTAATCTTCCTCGTTTTCTCCCTTAGTTTGTATTCTTGCTCTGATTATCACGTTCTCTTCCCTAATTAATTATTCTCAATTTCCTTTCTATCTTTCTTTCGTTCTGTCTGTTTTTTTTGTTTTTTTTACTTGTCTGATTAGAACATATTTTAGCAGACAGTGCATCTGCCTTTTCAAGTCACCTACGAAACTGATGTCACTATCTCTCACTTAAAGTCAAGCAAAAATGCAAGTTCATACATTAACATTTCCTTAACAATTGGCGGGAATTTGGCCCTTTCGTAAACGTCCTGTCACATTTCATCGTTTCCTAAACTATGAATATTCCACTTTTTTTAGAATATTCGATTCTTTAAGAAGACATTGTTTGAATACTTTTCATACTTCCTTTAGATTATACATACAGGGTTTCTCAAAAAGATGCAACCTAGTAATATGATAAAGATTTTCAACTGAGACAAGAAACTCCATGTCAGCTGTTGTGAGTTTATTTTTGATCTGGATTCTGCATGGGTACAGCTGATGATCCTTCTTTAAGATTTTTTGCAACGATGCAGGTGAAAGACCAAGTTCATAGCAAAGTCTTAGAAGGGAATTTTTCAGACTCCTTCCGACAGTATCTCTCACCACATCCACAATAATAGGATATCTTGCGGTAAACATCATGCCAGGTCTGGGATTTTCTGCCTTCTTACAGAGATTTTTTTTAATGGGTCTGTTGCTTGAAATTTTGGTACCCAACGATAAATTTGTTATTTTTTTTCTGGAGATAATTTTTAAAGTTTGACTTCCCGCTAAATTTTACTTTCACAGTTTTGAATGATTTTGTCTCAAAATAAATAAGACAAAATATTTTTCCTCTCTTATCCAAGGCATTGTGATCGAAAATTAATAATTGTTAGTTTATACTATTTCTAAATCTGAAATTAAAAAAACAAAAAATACCGTTATTAGTATTTGAGTGATTATTTGTCAAATGACTCCAATGCATATTGAGACACTATATATATATATATATATATATATATATATATATATATAATAGCTCTACCTGAGATATTGAGCACTCTCCATTTCATTTTTACCAATGTTAGCAGTTTAAGTTTTTAAATCTGCACACAATAAAACTACATCATAATGAAATAATTTTTAATATGAACACTTTAAAACTACATCATAATGTAAGGATTTTTAACAGAAGCGAAAAATGAGAAAGATTTTCATACTGTATTGGTGTTCTCTTTCAAAGTTGTGTTATGTAATTAGTAAAAATAGAAACGTATCAGTAGCGAATTGGCCACGACTTTTGATTGGCTGGATGAACTCAAGTGAAAAGCTGTCAGTTAGTGGATGCTGGATAGAAAACAGAGAAAGAGTCAGTTCATGTGAGACACAATAAGGAAAATATGGTAGATAGAGCCCAATCGCAAAGCTGTGGGGGTGGATCACGTTAAAAAGCACGTATGAAAAATACAACGGAGAACAAGAAAGTTTTTATCAAAGTGTGTGACTGCCCTCTTTCTCCTCATGACTTTTTATTCCTCTTTGTCTAGCTTACGCGGTCGTCTCAGGTTTCATACGATGTTTCTCACCACTCGACGACCACTAAAAGATGGATGTAGCAGTTGTATTAGGGAACCAAGATACGATTTTTGTGTATCCATAACTTCATCTTTTCATCGCCGTGTTGGTTACAACAGGGATCCAACTGACACTTAAAACGTCACCCTACAAGTGTAGTTGTAGTAAGATCATCTGCTGAGACTACCAGCACAGATTTCCATTTGAACACATTTACCTTTACAATCATTGATTTGCGCCGAGTAGCGTTACAACCACATCTATCAATAAGAATATATGCCTATTTCATTCTATCTCCTTCAGTTTGTTTGATCCAAGTATTTGTTTATCGATCACAGCATATATAATGGATGAAGTCAAAATATTTTAAATAATAGATTTTATCAGTTTTTGGCTCTAATCTGACTTCATAAGGAGATATTTTGATTAAGCTACGTCACTGTGTTATAATGCAGTTGTTAGAAATGATATTAAATTCAACCATTTTATTTATTTATTGAAATTTTCGTTTCATTTAGGTATTCACACGCCCTGATTTGAGGTTATTGTTTTCACATTTACCAAGCGACTGTTTTCATATTCAAAAAGTGAAACGTTTTATGTTGGCAAAAATAAAATCATACTCTGAAGAACTTATGCGTTTCTTTGTGACTGTGTGAATATAGACGGACAGATAGACAGACAGACACACACACACACACACACACACACACACATATATATATATATATATATATATATATGTGTGTGTGTGTGTGTGTGTGTGTGTGTGTATGTGTGTCTGTGTGTGTGGTTACGTAGCAGTCTTTCGTTTAAACATGTTTGATTAAATGATGAAGACACATTTTTTTCTATATAATCTTATTAAGATCCGGTCATGTTTCCTGATAAGTGTCTTGTTTTCAGGTTAGAATTGGTGTATAAATTTACAAAAATTATCCGGAGTGCTTTCCGACCATTCATAGGCCATCCTCAGGGGTTGTTTGCATGTGTAAAGAGTCCTCAACATTTTTTCTTGTTTTATAACATAAAAAACCTACGCAAACGCAGAGTTGGATAAACCTGAAATTCTGATGAATAAAAAAAACAAAAACAGAACGCAATCAACGATAATAGTATTTTATCAAGAAAATATGGAATATCAAAAAAAAAAAAAGATTAAAGGCATTTCAAAACATGATCGCTATTCTCAAAATTAATTCTATTGGTTTCGTGTTTTTTTTTTATATGCATGGCTTTTAGGATCTGTCGTCGTGGTTTAACTCTTTCCTGTGTAATTATAGTGGTGTTTTCAACAACTTTTCGAAATTTGGATTTGGGAAGAGAATGTGTTTTAAGATGTTAGGCTATGGAACTAGAATCATTAAGGGGCATTATAAGCTGTTTATAAACAGTTGTTTTGGTAAGACCAACATATGCATTATTTTCTTAAGAGACACAATATAGATAAAATGTTTCTTTATTTTTTAATTGCAAATGCTTATATATATATATATATATATATATATAGGTGTGTGTGGGTGAATGTATGTACGTGTGTGCATGTGTGCGTATAATATTTTTACTAAAAGGAATGATGTTATCTTTCTCTAAATCAACAAACCTGCAATAAAGGAAAAAGTTGTAAGCTTTGGAGGATAAAGTGTTTAAAGGGAATTCAAACATTAAAAAAAATATCTCGATAAATTTAACATGAAGGAGAAAATTAATTATATGAAAAGGAAACGAAAGATGAATGCAAAGAAAGAAAGAAAAAAGTTATGAGACAAATGTAGGAAGAAGGCAAAAGCAAAATAGAAAAAAAAAAGGGAAAATGGTTAATGACGAATACTTCATATAAAGTGGGTAGAAATCGTTCATTAGATTAAACATTAATGTGCGTCTTTTTCTTTACTTGGAACAGAATTATGAGGAAAACGGTAACGTTAACAATGAACATTTCAATTATATTGTGGCTCTAGATTTACCTGGTGATGATAGTATTATTTGTTTCGTGTCGTTCAGATTGGCGGAAGATGGGTTATGGGTATTTTGGGGCAATTCTAAATTGAAATATTTTCAGACCATAACACCGCTCAGCAATTATCTTCAGTTTCTTTCATTATTTTGAAATCAAATGAAAGCGAAACTACTAAGCAAAACATAAAAGTGCATAGATAGAAAGTAAGGTAACTCTAAAGAATAAGAACAGAAATGAATAAGTAACGTTCTTTTTCAAATAAATATATAATTGATTGAATTACTACAAAATAATACCATCTTCGTATATTCCTGGATTAAATATTTTATCATTAAAACAATGAATTTAATGACACGCATCTTTTTTTAATTTTTGTACTTTTCTGACAACAGAAAAATATTTGTATAATATTTGCTTGGTAACCGTATAACTATTTCACATTATAATAATCGTATGATTTTCTAAATAACAGCAGGAGATTTTTGCTGCAATTTTATAATAATTGTATTTTCTAGATTGACTCACAGTTGTCTGAATTTCTGAGACGAAACTTTATGTTTATTTTATCATGCAGGGTTTTTGGAACTATTGTCTTCTCTATATTGATATATTCCCAACGTTTCGACCAAAACGTCTTCCGGCTTTCTTCGGGTGTTTCTTATCGAATTCGGAAGCTTACACGAAACTTTGAATCATGTCCTTTATTTAATACAAGGGGGTCGCTTGATCTAATTTCATAAACCAAAACTGGGTACAAGTGTTAAAAATTACTGTATTGATACTCACCAGCAGTCAGGATTGAACCAGCAAATTTAGATGATTGTCTATTTAGATTGAATCTGTTTCTAATAAAGCCTTTTTTTTATTAATACATCATCATCATCATATCGCACTGGTAGCCAGGACATCCCTGACCCTCTCTCGCAACTCCTCCCTAACGTTCATCGCCCTAGGTAGGTCTTCAGGACAACATCCCGTATCCTCACATAGCTGCTGAATGTATGTTCATGCTGGTCGTTCTGCTTTTGCACAGCCATGTGTGGGGGTCCATAAGAGTACATCTCTTATGAGTTCGTCCCTGCTTCTCCAGCAGTATCCTGCATGTCTGGCTCGTCTAACTTGAATAGTTTTGGTGATAGGGGGCAGGTGGCTGTAGAGTTGGTGTCTTGTGGGGTGTTGCCGCCAGGACTTAATTAAGATTGCACGTAGCATTCTTGTGTAATTGCCGTCTAGCTTCTTCTCCATCCCTTTTGTTAGCGTCCATGTAGTGCAGCCATATAGCAGTATCGATGTGACCGCTGCCTGGAAGAAACTGCGTTTCATTTTATCGGTTAGGTCTGATTTCCAAATAATCGATAACCTATTGATAGCTGTCCATGCCTTCGCTAACCTCGTTTCGATGTCCTTTTCGGTTGATTCGACGCTGCTCTCTAGGTAAGTGAATTTGTCTACTAGTTTAAGAGGGGTTCCTTCTAGAGTGGAGATGTTCCCAGTTTGATTATAGCACATATATTCCGTTTTGTGTGCATTAACATAGAGACCTATGTTTGCTGCTGCTCGTTCCAAACTATGCAGTAGTGTTTCGGCTTGTTTAGGTGTATTTGCCAGTATCGCTATGTCATCGGCGTAGTCGGCGTCGGTAATTTTTGTTGCGGGGTACCTTCTGCTTCTTTTCTTCGTCAGTTCGAAGCCATTCTCTTTGATTTTGTCAATCGATGTTCTAAGTACGTAGTCTAGACAAATGATAAAGAGGCACGGGGCCAGCGTGTCCCCTTGTAGTACTACTGCTACAATGTCGAAGTATTGTGTGTCTCCATCTGGTGATCGTACTTTTACATTAGTGTTTCTATAGAGAATCGTTATTGCCGCTACGGTTTCTTTAGGTATGCCGTACGCTAGTAGGATTTGTTCCATCTTTCCTCTTTGAATGGAATCAAAAGCCTTGGTAAAGTCGACAAATATTAATGTCGCTTGTAGGTTTTTTGCCTGTACACCTTCAAGGATTCTACGGATGGTTAATATTTGTGAGGTCGTGGATCTATTTCTTCGGAAGCCATTTTGGTTTTTTCTAAGTATGTTGTCGATTTCGGGTCCTATGCGGTTTCGTAGTAGGGCATTGTAGATTTTGGCTGCTATAGATGTAAGCTTTATGCCTCAGTAGTTTTTGGCTAATCCGAGGTCCAACTTTTTTGGGAAGGGGAGTATGCATCCTTTCATCCATCTATCTATCGGATTTTGATTGTATACTGTGTTGCAGTATCGGAGCAGTATGTCATCGAATTGTCTGGTCTTCCATACTTCCGGGGGAATTTCGTCCAGCCCTGCAGCTTTCCTATTTTTAATTTTTCTGAGAACCGAGTCGAGTTCTTCTTGTGTGAACGGTCCTAGTTTACTGTCTAATTGTTTGCTAATTATTCTGGTGATTGGTTCATGTGTTATTTTCGGTGGGTTTCCTAGTAAGTTTTCGAAGTGCTGTTTCCACAATTTTATTCTTTCTTGTTGGTTTGCTGCTTTCAGTTTTGCTTTGGCTGTGTTCTTTCTTCTACTCCTTCGTTTATTGTTTGCCAGGCTATCCTAGATTGTCTATCTTCCACCGAGTCTCTAATCTTATCTATCTGATTTTGAATGTATTCTTTCTGTTCCTTTATATATACGCCTGCTAATTGATATTGTGCTGTTTTTAGTTTTAAGGCATTTGTGTTTGTTGGGTTTTTTCGATAGTTTTTGGAGGCTGTTTTCACTAGTGCACGTTTTTCTCTCACCGCTAAAGTTTCCCAAGGGACTCTATATTTAGTTTTGAGTTTTGTTGGAATGCATTTCGATGCTGCCTCGAGATGTGCATTGACGAAATTTTCATATTCGTCGTTTGGTGTACTTTTTTTCGTCTTTTCTTGTAGTGTTTCGAATCTGCTTCTTAATTCTAATACGTATTTATCTTTTATATCTCTGTTGTTCAACGGGGCCCAGTCATAGTGCTAATAATTCTGGTGATTGGTTCATGTTATTTTCGGTGGGTTTCCTTGTAAGTTTTCGAAGTGCTGTTTCCACAGTTTTATTCTTTCTTGTTGGTTTGCTGCTTTCAGTTTTGCTTTGGCTGTGTTCTTTCTTCTACTCACTTCGTTTATTGTTTGCCAGGCTATCAGGCTTCAGGAATTATAGAGCTTTTACAAATGCTTTTTTTTTTTTGGCGTTTTAGGCTTTTACTTTTTCTTCTAAACTACTGTTAGGGCTTTCTTTAAGAATTTTTAAATTATATTATAGAAGAGATTCAGAAACATTCTGTCGTGTTCGCTGACATTTGGACAGAGAGAGTCTTTAAAATCAATTTGGGTTTACAGTAGAGTAAGCGTGTCTTTACATTTAAAACGCATAGTTTAGACACGCTTACTCTACTGGAAGGAATGTTTCTGAATCTCTTCTATAATATAATTTAAAAATTTTTAAGAAAGCCCTAACAGTAGTTTAGAAGAAAAAGTAAAAGCCTAAAACACCAAATGCCACCCCAGCGCCCCCCACCACCAAAAAAACGAAAAGAAAAAGAAAATAAATTATAAAATTAACTTCCCTCCCCACCCCTGAATAGAACAGACCGTCTCCAAAACTACCTAAAATTCAGTAGTAAGTAAACGTTAAATGAAGAAGAAGCATTTGAACACACGAGCCAACAGAGGAAGAAATGTATCAATATTGGTCAGTATGTCTTTAAGTCCTATTAATTTAAAATGCTGAATTTATTAATACAGAAAGCATTAAATATATTTTAAACGCGTTTATTCTAGAAGAAAATGCAGTAATGTATTTGTATAAGTCCAGTCAGAAAGACATATGTGAAGTATCATGATCCAAATGGAAGATTACCTCAATTAATTAATTTCATAATCTTTTCGTAAATTGCCTGCTTCAGTTGGTAAATTTTTCAGCAGAATTTATTCTTTTCAATCACTTGTTTCTCCGGAGAAATTCTGCTACGTAGTTAAAATAAAAATCTTTGATCGGACACGGGTCTCTGGAGCCTATAGCCAAGGTTAATTTCGTTTACTTTCTGATGTATTTATTTCGAAGATGTTGAAATACATACTTTTCTTAAACTGTCAACAAATGTTGGGAAAAAAATCTTTTTTAAATTCTATCAAAAAGAAAATCTGTTTATTCATTTTATTTACCATTAATTGCATATTTTCCACTCTTTTTAAAAATTTAGATAAAAAATATCAGTCACTTCAACACGGAGATTGCCACGTTTTTTTTTTAAATCTTTGTTTTGCACTGGACTTCAGAAATGGAGAGTCACCCTTAGAAGAACGCAGTGTAATTATTAGGACAGTATTATTTTTTAGGGTGGGTGGCTTATCTTTCTGAAGATGATACTCTCCATACATTCTAAGCCCCATCGACAGGAATACGATCATAATTAGCATATTACTGTTCAAGAAGATGAATGAAATATCAAGTAAATTTAAGAATTTGACACAAACCGTAGGATAAAAAAAAATAATGAAGAATGAAAAATAGAAAAATTATTTAATCAAATAAATAAAAGAAAACTTATTGAAAGATGTAGATTAGACGGCAAGTAATTTAATCGAATGATAAATAAAATATTGCATTATGAATAAAAGGAGATTGAAAACTTGATGAGAACAAAACACCTATGAATTCAGGAATGGCAACAAGAATATTCTACGATTTAACAAAATAACTAAGACATACACAGATCGATACAGAATAAAAAGAGTTCGAACATTATGAAAATAAATGAGGAGTTTTGAAGGTAACTTCGTCTACGTCGATTAGTGAGACAGGTGAAAATTTAATTATTTTTTTCGCATGAATTTGTTTTGTACAAGAGTGCTCTGCTTTCAATAAGTGACAATTAGCAAGGAAAAAGGTTTGTCTAAAATCAAAGGAAATAGTGTCGTTGATGTTTTTTTCGTTCTTTTTATATTCATATTTATTTTATTCTTTTTTTGTTGTTGAAAGGAAGATAGAAGTAGTTGTATTTTTCTATCAATTTGTATTGTAACCACATACACCCACCCACCCATAAACAAACAAAATAAAAGGAAACTCCCAAACATTGAAATGATTGCCCTGAAATCAGATTAGTGAAAAAGATAATTAAAATTCCGAAGATGTAAACTAAAGAAAACTAATTGTAGGAAAAAAATAGCAGAATATTATTACAAATCAGCTGCAGAAGTAATATTACGAACAGATAAACTACTTCAATGTATACACTTTCATTTATATATACGCTGGCATATCAATATACAATAATTCCGTCTAGAATTGTAGGCATCAAAATACAAAAATGCAACCTCAGACACTTAAATACATTCAACACACACACACACACACACACACACACACACACACACACACACACACACACACACACACACACACACACACACACACACACATATATAATACATATATATATATATAATATATAGTATATATATATTATAATATATATATATATGTACGTTTCCATTTTTCTATCTCTCACTCTCTGTCGCACTCTATCTTTCACCCTCAGTCTCTGTCTGTTTGTCTATCTCTGTCTGTCTCTCTGTCTCTGCCTGTCTGTCTGTGTGTCTCTATGTCTCTCTCTCTCTCTCTCTCTATATATATTATATATATATTATATATATATATATTATATACTTATATATATATATTATATTATATATATATATGTTCGTACATATATATATTACATATAATGTATAGCTGTCAGTAAGTATAGCGTATATATAGATATATAAACTTTCATACGACGCTCTCTCTGCCGTTCTTTCTTTCTCTGTCTCTCTCAATATATTCTCTGTCTCTCCCCCTCTCTCTTTCTCTATCTCTCACAAACACACACACACACACACTCTCTCTCTCTCTTTATATATATAATATATAATATATGATATATATATTATATATATATATAATATATATATATATTATATATATAAAGATATGATCTTGGAAAGGGTACAGATCAAAATATGCAAGTACTTAAATGCTAAACGCAATGGTATAGATATAAATCATGATTATTGGTTTTTTTTACATTTCTCTGTAATGGCATCAGAATATGTTAACACACCGATACGTGTATATACTTGTTCAAGTTCGTATTATTCATCATACTTATACATGGTTACACCCCAATCCCGTATGTATTATATATTATATATATAATATATATTATATATATATATATATATATATATATATAATTATATATATATATATTGTGCATGTTTGAGTGAGTATGAGTATATATCTTATATTATATACTAATATATATAGATATAGTATATATATATATATATGTATATTATATATATAAACATATATATAATATATTAATATTATAATATATATATATATATATATATAAATCGATGTTTTCATATCTTTAAAGTGGAGTCGTTGTGGCATAGTTGCTAACGTGCATTCGGACTCCAGTCGCATCTTACCTTCACCTTCGTAATAATATTCTGCGGAATGGTATTTTAGTCCTGCTACTATGTTTATCAATGGTGGCATTAAATAAGCCACGAGTGTTGACATGACATTAAAACAAAATATATGTGTGTGTGTGTGTCAGTGTGAAATTATCTTTTTACTCAATAAGCTATCATCTGACAATGTTTTTAACTGAATAAAAACGTGTTATAATCAAAATTCCCGGTCAATTTTGTTAGCATTGATTTTATAACATTTACTGCAAGCACTCCAAGCAAACGAATCTAGTTTTTTGTTCTTGTTATTAATCATAATACCAAAAAAGACAAAAATAATTGTCAAAGAATAATATAAAAATTAGTAGAAATAAAAGAAAGTAAAAACGTACTGATAACATTACTAGGAATAACAAGAGAGAGGAATTGAAATTCAACGATAAATCCTCGTTTAGATATCTTTCCTTTGCAAACGACTTCCTTTGAAACAATTTCTTTTTGACAAATCACTCCAGACGAGGAAAATCCCACGCAGTTTAAAACAAGTAATCATTGTTTCATCTACTTACAAGTCTACTGAGCAGGTGTCTAGATTTTTAAACCACCTGAACATAGAAATTTTATCATATATAAAGTTTTTAAATGAAAGAAGAAAAAAAGAAAGATTGGTATGTTTCAATTGAATAAGGAAGCCAATTTCAGAATTCGTTAATATATTAATGCTTTTTTTTTTCTTTTTCCTTCAATTCTTTATTAATGTTTAAATTTGTTTTTAAAATGATGTTTTACTGTTTCAATAAATATACAATGGCTTTATATTTTGTTTCATGAGATCACTACTTTTTTTTGTTGTTTTTTTTATAAAGGAATAATTCGGTTCGATTCCCTGTTATGATAAACTAATACTTGTTCCTAAGCTCAATTAATCTTCCTATGGAAAAATAGCTGCAATTAAAATAAAAGAAAAAAAATATCTAACAGAAATACCTTTTAGCATAATTTTTGTATTCAGGCAATGAAAGACTACAGACTTTTTTAATTGTACTGAGTGAATTAAAGTTTTTAGAATAAATTATATTTTTTCCATAGATATTTTCAAATAGATAGATAGATAGATAGATAGATAGATAGAATCACATCGAGATAGGTATATATTAATGTGCTTATGTTTCTTGTTCAATTGCATATCAATCGACATGGTTTATTAAAATGCCATATCCAGAATAAACATCTAAAATAACAACCGTTGTACGATTAAACAAATTGCTGGTGGGATAAGGGAGATCATACCTTTTCCAAAGGTATCAGTTCAAAAGGGAGCTTAACAACCCAACTAGAGATCGAACCTGCTCACGATAGTGTATCAGTTCAGCACGTTAGCCTCAACGATGTAGTGATTCTCCGGATCAATATCCATATAAACATAGATAAATATGTAAGCTCACAGATATTTAAATGCATATATATATAATATATATATATAATAATATATTATATATTAATATATATATAATATATATAGTATATATACGTATTCATACAAACATAGAAAAAAACATACACACACACATACACACTCATATATATATATATAAATTATATATTACAGGAGGCGCAAAATTTTATAAAGCTTATATACAGACTAAATTTATGCATGTTAAAAGATAACATTGAACAACTAACCGGTTTGGGTC
>OY757904.1:25549489-25661989 GCA_963585895.1 Sepioteuthis lessoniana
ATATACATGAGTGTGTTTGTGTGTGTGTGTGTGTGTGAAATAATATGCCTGTGATTGAATTTGTACATGCTTTCAGTTTTGTTATAAGAGTTTAAAAATTGCAGGCATCAGCGTGGATAATGCATTTAATAAAATTATTGACTAGTGCCTTTTTTTCTTCATATTTCCTGCAACAGTTTTCATTTAGCCTCAATGTTTACTTTTTCTTTCATATTCCTGGTTTCTTTGTAATTTTTTTCAAAATTTATTTTACTTTCTTCTCCTCTTCCCGCCAAACTCAATGAATATAGTCCGAGAGATTATAAAAGCATTTTAGGTTAAAAATATCAGAAAATCGCGTAAAAAGCACTTAGAAATTTTGACATCGGTATTCATAGTTGATGCTACGCGTCGTTTTTAACGTCGTGATTGCTGTCTCGGGCAGATGAAGAGGAACAAGAAGAACAAGATGAGGAAAAAGAAGAACAAGAACAACTAAAATTGCATTGTGTCATTTTCCTGCACTTTGACTGTCAAACAAAGAGCCATACATTCATGCATACGTACATGCAAACTTACACACTCACCAACATACGCATACTTTCATGTTTTACCTCTGCATTAAAACAGCATGGCAAATAGAAAAATTACTTGAAAACATTTTAAATAGTATTATACATACATACATACATACATACAATTCCATCGGTATTCATATCTATTAAAAATTACAAATACGTAAATTTTCCTTTATGAATGTGTAATTCTATTCTATTTCTGTACATATACCGCTCTTTCATACATGAAATAGCTTTCGAAATCATTCTTTGATATAATAAAGAAATTAACTTTATACACAGCTAAAATACATCCGTGCAGGGCTGTTTGTGTAGGCGTGTCCTCTCAGGTGTTGTATACGACGCATGGTCTATATATCCGGAATTCCATAACGAATCTATATGAACATGAACAAAAATAGTCGAACTTCCTGCATCCACTCTCATACAGGTGTTGGTGCAATAAAAAAAAAGCAAAAAAAAACACTGTGACAACAGTGGAATCGATTGGTTCAGTTTCGCCAGGTATTTTTGCAGAAACACGTGGGTATCAGAATAAGCAAATATTGTTGATAGAAAGATTACAAAAGAAAGGTAAGGAAAGATACAACAAGTATGAAATCACGGCACCCGTTTTTCTGTAAAGTGGACCAGTATGCGTGTATCTATCTGTGTGCTTCTATTTTATTTGTCTCTTTATATATATATATATATATATATATATATATATATATATATATATATATATATATATATATATATATATATATGTATGCGTGTGTGTGTGTGTGTGTGTGTGCGCGCGTTTTTCTCTCTCTCTCTCTATATATATATATATATATATATATATATGTATATATATCCTCTAAATTATTAATGGTAAAATAATGTGAACGCCCATGAACGAATATTATGTACACGTTTTCCGATATATTGTCAATTTAGCGTGCTTCTATTTTTCAAAACTTCCACATTGTGAAAAAAATTTTTTTCGGGGAAAATACAATAAACAATGATTTTCTTACAAAATTTTCATTTTATACATTCAAAGATGCACCCCCAACAACCCCCCCATATATATATATATATATATATATATATATATATATAGTGTCATCCACAGACAGATTGTTTCGTTGTGCCACAACTCTTCAGTGTTGCTAGACACGTAGGACACTTGATGCTGGAATCGAAACCAGCCCAACTTTACGTTAGACTTAGTATCAGACTGCGAGCAACATCAGCTCGGAAATTATAAGACATTATATAGCAGTCTTCGTTTGTTTACATTTTTGCCTTATCGGATACCAGGGTGCTTAATTCGTTCGAAGAGCTTTGCATTATGCGAGTGTCAACCGTAAATTCATTCGCCAGAGTGCTCAACCTCCGTGGGGAAACGTACATATGGTCATCCACAGACAGACTGTTTCGTTGTATCAAACTATGCCGAAAAGTTGAATATAAATTTTCAGTACACTTTTTGTTAAAGTGCTCGAATGACACCGAACAGAGCAATATAAAATTTATCCTTTCTATCTCTATTATGAATAGTCTCATTCGCCTTTAAATCAAATTGTCAGAGTAGAGGTTGTAAGATTAAAACATAAATGACAACATCAACTCATATAAATACTGACAGTAATTTGTTAGTACTGAACGAGATGAAACATGAAGGTGAATAAACTAAAAATTAAGGAATACAGTTTTCTGAATCCAAAAACAACTTACTACTGTGAATAATTATTTGAATTATAAGCCTTAAAAATAATATGGAGAAAAATTATTGACATGGATACATTCAATAGCACTGAAAATAATGACTGATTATTTTGATATAATTAAGAGACCAAATATATATATATATATATATATATATATATATATATATATATATATATATATATATATGTATATATATATATATATATATATATATATGTATATATATATATATAAATATGTATATATATATATATATTATTTTGATATATATATATATATATATTATTTTGATACATATATATATATATATATATATTATTTTGATATAATTCAGAGACCAAATATATATATATATGTATATATATATATATATATATATATATATATATATATATATATATATATATATATATGTATATATATATATATGTATATATATATATATGTATATTTATATATATATATATATATATATATATATATATATATATATATATATGCTCAATTCATATATATGCTCAATTCATATATATATATTATATATATATATATATATGTAATTTACTTCGTTGCAACTGACTCCACGTGGCAGAAGTGTTAGAAGCTTGGATTGGCGTTTGAGTCAATGGGGTTTCGATCTCGGCTACGAGAAGCTAATATGTCTAGCCACACTGATGAGTTCTGATAGAACGAAACAGATCTCTCTGTGGATGACTATATATGCTTATTTATATATGTAAGGTTATTGATCACGAAACTTTTTTTAGTTTTTATTTCTCAAGCTTTCTTTAGAGTTTTATCCTATCAGGATCATATTGAAATAGAAATCCCAATAAGTTTAGCTCAGTACTGTTTTTGATCCTTTCGACTGATTGTTTTCTAAGGATTTTAAAATGTATTAAAAGCTTTTTTTTAATAGTTTTCATACGATGTTTTTTCTTATTATTCCCGGATGCGTTTGTTTCCATGTTAGATGCTAAACATGTTTTTTATAGATCTAAAAAAAAAAAAAGAAGGAAGATAAACTGAAATGAGCAATAAAGCGAGATAAAAATATAAGGAAAAAAAGGAAAGATCAGTGGTTTTAGATCAAACTTGTGTGCGTACGTTGATGTATTTGTGATTACATATATATATATATATATATATATATATATATATATATATATATATATATATATATATATATATATATACGATGGATCGTTATATAAGTTTCCAGGCTTTTTTCGTATGGACACTTTTATTGATAGTACACACTTGAAACTCAAGTCCCCTACGAAGTAATCTGCTCGGCTGGAATGCACTTGTTGTACCGTTCCAACATCTTCTGGAAGGCCCCATGGAAGTCCTCTTTAGTGAGCGTATCAATGACATTCGTCACAGCGTCTATCATATCCCAATTGTCTCATAAAGACAGCCTCTGAGCTTAGGGAATACCCGAAAGTCGCAGGGAGAAAGATCTGGACAATAGAGACGGTGAGGAACTGTCTTGATGTCTATCTTGCTCAAATAGTCTGTGACAAGGATGGAGTTGTGGATTGGTGCGTTGTTCAATTGAAAATGCCACTGACCCGATTTGAAGCGTGGTGGCCTCTTCCCTCGGAATCCGTTCCTGAATTCCCTTAAAACCTCAGAATAGTAACCCTTACCCTAACACTTTGGCCAATCAACTCTGGTATATTGACTTCCTTACTCCTCCCACACCTTTCATCATTCCTCACAGATTCCTTGCCTTCCTTGAATCTCTTATGCCACTCAAAAACTGATGCTTAATTCATACAAGACGATTCAAAAGCACTTTGAAGCATTCCCTACGTTTCTGTGTCATTCTCCAAGTTTAAAACATAATTCTATTGCATATCATTCATCTAAAGATTCCTCTCATCCAGATTGCATTTTTGAAATTCACCAGCTTTGTCAATCATGCTTTAGTATGGTGCATTCCAATTGCAGCTGTAGCTGTTGATTTGAACCTGAAATCATAAAAGTTGGTCAATCAGCTCATAAGATGTATAGCAATAACATACTGAATTTTCAAGAGTCTACGACACATTTAAATGCCTGTACAAAAAAGTGTGGAAACTTATTGAAGGCATCACGTATATCACCAAACAAGATAAATTTGTAGATCTGGTAAGGGTAGGACTAGACAAAATATACATCGAGAGAAAGAAAACAGAGAATTAAACCTGTGATAATTATGTATCTGACAACAAGCTCTAAATAGGCTTTTTAGAAATTCTGAACTTTGTTTCTTTTTCAATTAGTATACCTAACTGAAAATAAAATTATATGTTATTATATTTAAAAAAAACCCTCTCAGTGTAAAAAGGGAAAAACCTACATAGGATATAAACCTTAATCAGGTGTCATGTTTATTCGCAAATATTTTATTTGTGTTTCCACGGCAGTGGGGAAGATCCAATACGCCTCTTTGATATTTGACATTTGTCTTCTAATATGATGAGCTGGTGATTTTTATTCAAAACACTAATTACATCTTGAGCGACTGCAAGCATAATAACAGATCAATTGATATTAGGAGATCGAACATTCTTGTCTTATATAATCTAATATTGTTTAAATAGCGAAGTACTTTTTCGAATTCTATAATAAAGGAAGTCTTCATAATGGTATACCATCGTATTTTGAAGTTATCCCTCCTCCAAACATAACAGTCTCTTTTTTTATTCTTTGCAAAGTTGATTGGAGACTCGTAGATTATGTTGTCCGAAAACCGAGACTCGTAGATTATGTTGTCCGAAAACCAAGTCCGATTAAAGAGACTTTTTTCACTAATACTTCGATTCAGCTGAGTTTACTTGCATTAGATGTGTTATGTATTTTTGTATTGAAAGCAGAAATTAATTTGTAAATATTTTTGTATATGAATAGTTTAACTTTAAGATATTCCTCTTAAAAAGCTTCCTGAAAAAGACAAATTGTGACCATGTTTATACACTAATTTAGGGAAAGCAATAGTTCCGTAAAATTTGCAATTCGTATTATAGTATGGACTAAAAAAAACGACACATCGACTTCAATTAATCAATCATCTTGTTTGCTATTGTTTGATAAATTCTTTCAATAATATAATCATGGATTCATGAAAACATTTTCTAATTTGGGTATAGCATTTGTAAATGATATTTTATTGATTAAATTAGTTAATAATTTGCTCGAAATAAACTTTTGAATGAGTTACAATGCAATTCATTCGTTTAAATATAAACGTACACATAACGTGATTATCTAACAACATGGCTTAAAGTAACCCTAGACCTGTTGACATCTCGTTAAAATATCACACACACACACACACACACACACACACACACACACACACACACACACACACACACACATATATATATATATATATATATATATATATGAGCATGCTGGCATGGTTACGTATTTGTGTTTACGTGTATTTTCTTGTTCAAATTGTGTAGTACTTTAAAATTATGTTTGCATATTTTCCTGTCTGTCCCTATCTTTCTCTCTCTCTCTATCAATCAATGTAAATCTCTCTCTCTCTATATATATATATATATATGTGTGTGTGACTCTCTCTCTCTCTGTGCGTGTGTGTGTGTGTGTGTGTGTGTGTGTGTGTGTGTGTGTGTGTGTGTGTGTGTGTGTGTGTGTGTGTGTGTGTGTGTTGTAAGATGGAAGAGGTAGTAAAAGAGACGATATTAGGAGAAACAAAAACAAAACAAAAACATGTGGACTCTGATATCGAGGTTCCTTGCCAATATGTCTTGAATTTAATTTTCTTTTTTTTTCTTCTTCTTTTGCTTTCGTCCATTTCTTTCATTTTTCCTTTTTATTTTCTATATTTCTCTGTTTCTTGGCAAAGTTCTAGTAACCAAAACTGAATCTCCAGTCACTGAGGCTCCCATTACGATGGCTATCAGCAGCATGCTTTCTCGCGGGCGCCAGATTTTCCACCGAATATTTATATTTCCTCTGCTAGTGACAGGAAACTCCAAGATGGTAGAAGCAAGCACAACTTTCATGTCGAATGGCAAACATTAGTACTTGTGTCTCTAGTCGCTAATATTCTGCTTCCTCATCCTTTATTGCGTGTTTTCCGAAGAGAAGTTTGGTAATTCTATCAAGAGAGCAATAGAAAATTGTTTGAATCCGCTGTTTTGCTTGCTCGTTAGTTGGTTTTCTTTTTGCTTTCATAATAATATTTCAATCGTTGTGTTTTGTTTTAGTTGTTCTATTGGTTTCGTAAAATATAATACTTTATTTAAGCATAATTTTCAATTAAAAATCATTTACGTTGATAGAGAATTGGTAAATATCTAAAAAATCAGAGGATTTAGAATATGCAGAAATTAACAATATATGACTAATATCAATTAATAGATAGAATAATTTGATGGGAATATAAATAAAGAATCATTTGTACAAAAAAAAAAGACTAAGAAAACGTATGTGAAAAAAAAAAGCATAAGAGAAACTAAACAAGGTTGATCTGTGCTGATTTTAAAACATTTTTGATGCAGTAGCCTGCAAAAAAAAAAGGCAGATGTACAGCCACTTAGATCTCATTTCACAAACACTAAAACTCAAGAAAGACTTAATGGGTAAAGCTACAAAACTAAAAAAAAAACAACGCATAAGCAATATTATCCGATGTACTACTACACATGGACATACCAGAGTAGGCCGACAATAAAAATAGTTATCAGTTCTATAAGGATACAGGGGAAGTTCTACAAAGATTGCTCTGACCGAGGACCAATATGACTGATGACGAAAGATAGAGGTATAGACTGAGGAAAGAAACAGAAATATATAATTAAGTAAGTAAGAGCGTTACCAACTTTACTTACTCAATTATATATATATATATATATATATATATATATATATATATATATATATATATATATTATTATTATTATTATTATTATTAAGTAAGAAAAGTTGGCAACGACCGCAGTCGAGAACAACCCGAAGGATCTCTTTTCATTTCCACTCTAAACCGTGGTGTTGGAAAGGGCACTTCTACTTACCCTAGATTTTTGCGCTTTACCCTTGATTCGTACGTTATAATGCCTAGTAATGAGAAAGGCACCATCAAGTAACATTTTCTAAACCTGGTATCCTGAACAATTGACAACCTCTCTACTCAATAAGCCAATGGGTCGGCACACACACACACACACACACACACACACACACACACACACACACACACACACACACACACACACATATATATATATATATATATATATATATATATATATATATATATATATTTGGAGTTTTCTGGTTGTTCTTAAGACACCTATGTCTCTTGCATAGCTCGGGACAAGATCTTAGTTCCCTACTGGCATTGAGTGAAAATAAATGTCATATTATATTTATTAACTTGTCCTGTTTTCTGCTGAATATTCTCTTTTAGCTTACTCTCTTTGGAATAACCAAATGCATTATCAGAAATGGGGTGTTATCTATGAGCCAACACCTCATTGAGAACTTATATGAAGAGTGAATAAAGGATTGTAATTCGACCATATGTAGTAAAACTGATAACAGTGAACAATAAATCTTTCCTTCCACTCGGATCGTACATATAAGTTTTACAATATATATATATATATATATATATATATATATATATATATATATATATATATATATATATATATATATATACTTATCAACTTTGATTATCAATTTGAAATGCAGTTGTCTATATAGAGAATTTATTTAGCAAACCGTGATGTATATTCCTAAAATTCCTTTCTTTTATAAAAATCCACGACGTGATATTTTCGTTTTTTCTTCTTTTGCTCAAAACTAAACTCAATTCAACAAGGACTGCTTATCTTTTTGTTTATATATCAGGCCAGAGATTATGCTTTGTTACTTATACAAAGTTAACCAGAATAACCTGTCACGTTATTGATTGAAAATGAGAAAAGTTAACCTCTAATTGAACATCGAAATGTTATGATAGGAAATTACTCGAGATAACTAAAGATAGCTAGATATAATTTGCTTGCAGAGTATATAATCATGCAGCAAAAATAGATTGTGTCCCATCTATTTTTTCTTCTTTCTTGCATCCTTTTCATATTCTATAAAATATTAACAGTGAAATTAACAATAGAAAATATTCAACGAAAACATACGTACTGCTATCGTTTATTAATCCTAATTTGTAAATGTATATCTTGGGACATTTTTACTATATAAATTTTTAATGATACACACTTTTGTATATATATATATATATATATATATATATATATATATATATATATATATATATATATAAATTCTAAAAAGAAATGTTTGGTTTCGATGATGATAGTTAATATATCCAAATAAATAACAGTATATTTTTATATATAAGAATGAGCATGTAATCCTATTTACCAACCCCTCCGCTCGGGCAGGATATGACACAAGGTCAATTATTAAGCGGAGTTTAACAGGTTTCAATTCAGAGTTTTCCTTCTCCTAGACTAGTTGCCTAACCAAAGCTGAAGAACCTAGTCCGCCCTACTATTTACCCATAGCTGGAGGGAGAATAATTGGATTCATACCTTTCCCAAGGGTATTAATGCTATGTGAAATGCAATGACTTTCGTCCAGGATTTGAACTCGTGTCGCCGTGTACAATTCCTACGACGATAACAATTACACCACAGGCACCTCCAAGAATGAGCATGTAATGAATATTCTTTTTTATAAAAAATATGCACTTCAACAACAGTTCATATTATATCATACGATTAATAAATAGTAACGTAGGCATTTCTTTGCTAACGTCTAATTGTCAAGGTTAGCAGCACGACAAGGGGATAAATTAATATCTAACGAAATTTCCAGACTAGAATAGCCGGAACTGAAAGACATTAGTGAACTAATTTCCTTTATTCTTATATAAGCTAAAAAAGTTAAACATGAATATAAAAGGAAAAGTTATTTATGGACTATTTTATACATTTCATTTTGCGCTTTCATCAGTAGTGATTTTTCTTTGTTTTATTTCATGATATATTTCCTGATGACAATATGTCTGCAATCAGGAAGAAATATTATAGTTGAAAGGAAATTTCTCTATTTTGATTTTGATTCGATTGTCGGGGTCAGTCAGTTTTCACAAAACAAATAACAAATTTGATTGCCCTTCAAATAAACCAGAATCGAACATTTACTAAGATATATTTTTAAAAATCTGAAAATAGAAAACAACTCAAAATTCCACTTGGTTCTGATTAGAAACACCTACTTTCACACATCGTTGATAGGATGAGACTCATGGTCATCTTTATTCTCACTTTCTGAGAGGCAGTTGTACAAATATTCCTTGGGTGGTGTCCTAGAGGTGTAGGGGTTAAAGCACTGGACTGTGGAATTGTAGTAAGCGAGTTCCAACTCCAGTCACGGTATTTCGGGCAAATACCCTTGTGAAAGGTAGGAACTCCCTTATTCTCCCAGCTATGGGTTGAATACTACGGTTCTTCGAGAATTATATTTTTGGCATTAAATAACACAAGAAGGTAGATATGCCATAAAACAACACAACAAACTAACAAACAAAAATTCCTGGTTGCGTCGACATTCCCCGATTAACACCTTTGTCAGAATATTTGGGTATTGACAGCTAGGAGAGATGGTCATATGTCTCTGTGTTCATTTTAGAGTGAAATTTAAACAACGTCTCTAAATGTATACGGTGAACCTGAAAGCAAGTTTCCCTATTTTTTTTTTCTGAACACATACGACCATCTGCGTCATAAATTAAGTAAAAACCTTATGTTCGATAAAGAGAATTTTTTCATGATAAAGGTTTTTCTCAACACATTACAGAAACAGATAGCATAGTCAGCAATTAATACTGTTGTGCGAATAGATAAATTATAAAAGAAAGCAGCAGCTGGAAGAAAAATAAGTTGACAATATTCAACATCACTTGGTGTAATAAAATTTGCCTGATCTAGAACAGCGGGGTATATCTGGTCGAGTTACCAGCAATCGGCAATATAAGTGGTTAAAGATACTGGACGGACGATGTCACTCACCCAAAGTGTGGGTGGAATGTTTTGTAAGGATGAACTGCTAAATTCTATCTCTTTAGGTGGTTCTCTGTAATAGGAGACAAGTGCTTGTGTTAATGGAAATTGAACAAAGGAACATTACAACAACGGATGTAATATATATGAGCCGAACTGTGTTTTTGAATTTTCTGTTCCCCATAGAAAGATCAACCATCACCAAATACCAGTTGTCGGATATTACGTGACAAGAGGTTCTATTTTTCATTCATATTTATTTTGCAATATATATATATATATATATATATATATATATATATATATATGTGTGTGTGTGTGTGTGTGTGTGTGTGTGTGTGCGTATGTGTTTGTGTGTGTGTGTGTGTGTGTTTGTGTGTGTGTGTGTGTGCGTATGTGTTTGTGTGTGTGTGTGTGTGTGTTTGTGTGTGTGTGTGTTTGTGTGTGTGTGTGTGTGTTTGTGTGTGTGTGTGCGTATGTGTTTGTGTGTGTGTGTGTGCGTATGTGTTTGTGTGTGTGTGTGTGTGCGTATGTGTGTGTGTGTGTTTGTGTGTGTGTGTGTGCGTATGTGTTTGTGTGTGTGTGTGTGTTTGTGTGTGTGTGTGTGTGCGTATGTGTTTGTGTTTGTGTGTGTGTGTGTTTGTGTGTGTGTGTGTGCGTATGTGTTTGTGTGTGTGTGTGTTTGTGTGTGTGTGTGTGTTTGTGTGTGTGTGTGTGTGTGTGCGTATGTGTTTGTGTTTGTGTGTGTGTGTGTGTTTGTGTGTGTGTGTGTGCGTATGTGTTTGTGTGTGTGTGTGTGTTTGTGTGTGTGTGTGTGTTTGTGTGTGTGTGTGTGTGTGTGTGTGTGTGTGTTTACCAAAACCTCCGATCAAGCATGATGAGAAATAAGGTCAATAATTTAAGCTGAGGATTACATGCTTGGATTCTGAGTCTTCCATCAATAACGATTGACACAACAAGGCTAAGGAGCCCACTCTGTCCAACTATTTACTCATAGTTGGATTCATACCTTTCCAAAAGTTATTAGCGCTATGGAAATAAAAACATCCCCGTCAAGGATTTGAACTCGGTCCACCGTGTTCATTTACTTCAACAATATCCATTTCATGGCGAACACTATATACATGTGTAAGAGTGTATGTGCGTGTGTGCGAATGTTCGTTTGTATGTGTATTTATAAACCATCCTCATGAGCAGTATGAACTACAAGGTCATTTCTATACGTAGATTAATAGCTTTGAATTCAGAGTTGTCCTTATATTTAAGCAGTATATATAACACTGTCAATAGAAAGGCTCAGTGGACTATAATCAGGCCAATTTGGAAGCCTTTGTCAATTCGTTTATTTGCTCAAGCACCTATCTCTTGTCATGAAAACTTGAATTAACTTCAATAGCTTACTTGCGGAATCTGTTTCCATTGATGGTGAGATAAATAAGCATACATTCTTGTGTCTTCCTTTTTCAACTAATATTGTGCTTTAACTCTCCTGTACTTTCAAAGAGTCTGATATTGGCGTCTACATTTGATTTAGAATCACACGGTTCTGATCTCACACAATTCAGCACAAAGTCATGTGACACTTTTTAGAGAGCCCATTTATACTGACGATGCAGATCTCGTTGCTCACACCAAGAAAGATATGCAATATCTCTTCTTCAGAGCATTCACTACTTTTGGGCTTACCATCAGTCTGAAGAAGAGACAGTTTATGTTTATTCCACTTGCAGGCAAATCCTATATCGAAGCAAAAAGCTTCTTTCGTGATAAATGACTGGATATGGATGGTTCTTTCGTATACTTCCATGGGGCCTTCCAGAAGTTGTTAGAACGGTACAACAAGTGCATTGCAGCCGGAGGTGATTACTTCGAAGGGGATTAGAGTTTCATGTGTGTACTATCAATAAAAGTGCCCATACAAAAAAAGTATGGAAAAATATCGTATGCACCTCGTATATATATATATATATATATATATATATATATATATATATATGAGGGTTGAGCACGAAGGAATTGTCGGCCGCCGCTAGCATAATGCAAAGCTCTTCGAAAGAATTGAGCACTCTGGTAGCCGATAGGGTAAAAAAATGTAAACAAACGGCTGCTGCTGCTGTCGCTAAATAAATACCTTAAAATTCCCTTAGCCAACGTGGTCCACTTGGTGGCCGAGAGGTCTGAAACTTAGTCTAACGTAAAGTTGGACGGGTTTCGATCCAGGCTTCGAGCGTCCTGTGTGTCTAGCCACACTGAAGAGTTCCGATAGAACGAAACAGTCTGTCTGTGGATGACAATATATATATATATATATATGTCAAGGGAAAGTGGATCCATCCAGGAAAAGGAGTAGCGCCCTCCCCTACATCCCGGTGTGGTAGCTATTAAAAAGAGAGCCTTAGGGACACCCTCGACTACCATCACCAACAATTTTAAATATATATATATATATATATATATATATATATACACCTTCCCCGGCCGTGTATCTTAAATCGATCACTGATACAGTGGATGCGACAATCAGGATTCTTTTCTGATTGACTGTTGTTTAAACTGGCTTTGTCTTTTCTTATTCGGCAGCCCAAAGCTGCTCCACTCTGACAATGTTATATGTATTATCGTTCTGATCGTCTTATCATCTTTGTTCCTGCCCCATTAGTCGTTGTGTTTCACACCAGTAATGATAATACCAATGATGATGTGCCGTGGTAACTTGTCTGATGTAGTTGAAAAATAAAAATCTCAACTCACAAACTTTAAAATGCAGGTTTATTTACAATAGCAGATATAATCTTTTTCAAATATATAAAGTTGAAGCGTGTGTATAAGAAGCAGTCCTGCTGGATATGAAATGCTGGTAAGTTAAAGTGGGTCTGGGTGAGGAACATTGTTGCCAAAAAACAACAACTATGGATTCGAAACGCACCCTTCGAAATCTGCAGACGATCTCTCTTTTGGGCAAAAAAGATCTTGCTTGAATAAAATATTTGCCAACAAAATTTCACTTGATTAATCAATATTCCATTACATCTACCTCGCTCTTTGATTTTTCTTTCACCTTGACACTCACAAGTGCAAGGTCAACGATGGGCTTTGATAACTTCCAAAAGTTATAACTGCATCGTTCTTATTTTTGAGTATTTAACTCTTAATCATACACCGCATCTAACAACGCATCAATCTACAATTGTTTACTGGAAACGATACAATCATATATATTTTTAACTTCAGAGAATCAAACTACGTGTTCTGCCAAATCTGTCAAATCAAACTGTTTTCAAAGAAAAAGGCACCAAATTGCTTTGTTTAAAAATCCAAATTCTAACCTTCAACTTTAGATATGACGAAATTTTCTGATTATGCTTTCAATCATTCCTTTTTATGCTTTTCAATCACGCCAGATTTAACCTTAATTTCCAAAGACGGATGCACTCATTCACCCCCAACAAGTACCATATGACTCTCAATTACTAAAATCGACGGTATATCAGCCTACCGACTACACATATCATTTAGAACAGATTTTTTAGTAACACATTTTCAATGAAGTATTAAACCTCCCGATGTACTTCGTCATACATACATATATATATATATATATATATATATATATATATATTTGGTATGATTCGACCTGGGATTGTCTCCGTGCCATACACACACACACATAAACATACAGACACACACACACACACACACACACACACACACACACACACACACACACACACACACATATATATATATATATATATATATATATATATATATACTGAAATGTGCAAATCATTATTTCAACTTCTTTTATTCTAATTAGATATGTGAACAACTGCTGGTCAATAAAACAGGACAAAACACGAAATAAATACTTTCTTAACTCCCCGTGATTGACTCATGGCAATAAGTTTCTTCTATTTAAAAAATGTACAGTTACAAATTTAAAAAATAACTGTAACTTTCACTTAAATTTATCATTCATGAGGAGGAATAAAAACGTATATATATATATATATATATATATATATATATATATATATATATATATATATATATATATATATAAGACAATTTTAACTATGGACATTAAATTTCGTTTCGGTAAAATATTGTTTCGGTTATTAATTATATCCTGGACGAGCTGTACTAAGTTTTTGCTACCGGCGGGACTGAATATTTGACTTTGAAAATTTGCTGGAGATCCAGACTGCCAATAGCTGGAAATTTAAACACCCCTTGATTGTCTGGACAGTAGGTGAGATAAATATGAGTTCAGTTGAATGTTGGCTTGTATACGAGACCTAAAATAAAATCTCATAAGAAAGTATTCATTAAAGAAGCTAGTGTGGACACTGCAGCGGAGCGATGGCTCAGGGGCTGACGCCGGCGCTGCTTGAGATTCAAATTTGAGTTTTCTATGTGGTTTATGATGGTTGATATTCTAAGTTGAATTGGTTGTACTTGAATGTATGCTTCCTTAAATATACCTTATTTGGCTAGGCAAAAATTAATAATTTAGTTTAAACACTTACCTTTAAATAGATCATTAGATATAGAAGATATTTCATAATCAGTGATCACGTTTGAATTTTGATTTTCAAAATTAGACATTCATATGCAATTAAAATATTACAACTTTTAATTCATAGCCCATTGAATAGTTATATATATATATATATATATATATATATATATATATATATATATATATATATATATATATATATATATATATATATATATATCAAACAAGCATCTGATTACTTTTATGTGCATTGTAGACTTTAATGATGCCGACAGGAATTGCATATTAAGTGGAAACACATTGCCAACCTAGTCTCCATGCTACTACCACAAAGGAAATTAGCGATGCAGCTCAGCAGATCTAACCCTAGAGGTTTATTTCTTGTGGGGGCTACTTCAAGAAAGCGATGTACGCAAGCAAGGTTTACACAGGTGTTGAGGTAAAGTTAAGCATCCGTTGAGAGATTGCAGCTATTTCAGTGGATATTATACTGTTTGAAAAGAGAGAGAGAGAGAGAAAGAGAAAGAGAGAGAGAGAGAGAGAGAGAATGTTATCAGTGTAGTGGTGAATATTTTAAGGGATTTTATATTCAAGTGTTAAATTATATAATAAGCTTTTGTCTTTCAGCAATAGAATGAAAATATTTTACACTATTTCTTATTTATTTTGTCTACAATATTCGCATAAAAAATGTGCCCATTCATTAATGTTACAGCCCAGTTGGCTAAGGCTGCAAAATACACCGACTGTATCTCTGCAAAGTGATGAGACTACCCCAGTAAATGTCCTGGTATGATACTACAGTCTAATGGTGAAGTTCCTGTAATGTTTGAGCTTTGGGGAATACAGACTACCTCTTTATTGCTATCGCTCCCAGGTTCACTCAGCCTCGGAGTGTTAGCACCTGATAGTGTTCTATCTATGGGTCAAATAGAACTAAAATGTGTACTTCTGCTTTACCAAACTGTTTGAAATAGAACTGTTTATATGTATAAAAATGGAATTGCTATTAAATAAAGTACAATGGTTAATATGCCATAAAACCAAACGAAACGAAACCATTGATGTTACAAAGGACATGATGATGAATTTTGTTGAGAAAATTCATTTCAAAAGAAGTTTTATATGTGTTAACTTCAATTTTCAATAATATTTTCATTATATTCATAACTAACATAAAACCTAGAAAAAGAATTTGCTCTTCTCGACAAAGTCATACAACCAAGATAAACAATGTAATTTCAATATTCATCATCATAGAACTTGTGGGTTAATATGACTTTTTCCCTACGAGTTCTAAATTTTTGCCTCTTAAAACGCATTTTAGACCATGGGAATAAACAAAAGTAAGGGAGTTAACTCTCATGAAGGTAATTCATTAGCGCCGTCACTATCTATATGACCTCTTTACTGCTGAGGTCCGAAGCGAAATATATTATGTATGTTAATATTAACTCACAGTGAGTTGGATGATAGAAACGGGATTACGCCGAATTTTTTGTCAACGGAAAGCATTCAATTTTCCAAGAACTTTGCCCTACCTCCATTTACTGACAGCCTCCTTCTGCTGACTGTGTCAGTCTCTTGACAGTTATCTGAAGCCGACTGGTTTTTTCTGCCCTGCTTTGTCAACTGCTCTCTCTGTCATCTCTCGGACCTTCCTTACCTCCTCCAATTCCGTCTCGCGAGTGATCTCGTCCTCAGGCCCTTTGTGTTGGTTTCGCGCCAAAACAGACTAAGAGATCGTCTAAGTGGCACCAATAAAAACGGAAATGAATTGCTACGCATTGTGTCACACTAGTCTTAGGCATAAGAATAAACTTCTACATGACTATGGTTTGAATGTGTGCAGATATATATATATATATATATATACATATATATATATATATATATACCTTCTAACCATATTCTATATATGTAGATATATATAGTCATCCACAGACAGAATGTTTCATGGTAGCACAACACTTCAGTGTGACTAGACATGTGAGATTCTCGAAATTGAGATCAAAACCTGGTTAACTCAAACACCAACCCAAGATTCGACCACACAGCCACGGGGAAACTAGCTTAAAAAAAGGAATTTTAAAGACGAATTTATCACATTTGTTTTGTTTACATTTATCCGCTTAACGGTTACCGAGAGCTCAATTCATTCGAAGAACCTTGACTTACATGAGTGCTAAACGTTAATTCCTCTGCAAGAGAGATCAATACAACGGGTATCAGGGAGCATATTTTGTCATCCACAGATAGACTGTTTCGTTGTATCACAACTCTTCAGTGTGGCTAGTTGGAAATTTGAGTTGGTGTTACTAATCAAATACTACTTAACAGTCGCTCTAACCGTCAAACTATGATTACTTTACTTTCATTTGCATTCGCTTCCGCTCATACACACGCGTGCGCATATATATATATATATATATATGCAGACGTAGCAGGGAAAAAACTGGGGATTTTACGAAGACAGCAGATTGTACTAAAGAAAATGAGTACCTGAATTAGATAATAAGAGAAAAATATTTAAAAAAATTAAGATTTTTTTTTAATATGGATGAAAAATAGCTAAAAAAATAGACTTCCCAAACCTAATTGTAAGCTTTACTAAGAATCTACAAAAGTATTAATTCAATAAAAAAAAAATTCCCACCTCTCTCTTTCTCGCTACATTCTCTTAATTTTACCCACCTCTATCTCTCCCTGTCTTTATATATATATATATATATATATATATATATATATAAACCGTCACATTAGGATTATAAATTTATTTCCATACTGTTAAGTGTATATATATTAATCAATAATACCAAAAGTAACGGGACTTCTTCAGATCTAATGGATAAAATAATTACAGTCAGAATAGACACAGGAGGGAATGGTCGGAGTGGGGTAGAAGAGGGGTGAAGTCTTCCCTCCCCATTTCGCTAACTTCCAGGTTCCCTTATTACCGGTTGGAATCACGATTGTGTAACTGGATTTAAAAAAAACACTTTCTACAAGAATATTTTTTTTAATTTTTTAGTTACATATATATACATATATATATATATATATATATATATATATATATAAATATTGAACAAGAATATATCGCTCTCTATACGTACATGTTTAAACTGTCCACCTTTGATACATAATAAAACATATACCTCGACAATAAACAGCTGATTAATATATGATTCTTTGAAATGATACAATTATTAATGACCTAAAAACACTAACAAAACATACATCTAGAATAAGTCTCAAACTGCCTTAGCATGGATATAGGCTTACAATACTAAAAGCAAATCTAAAAATACTATTGCCAATATGAGGTACTACTGCAGCACACTGGGCTGGAAGTCGTGAGATTCTGATACTGAAACCATGTCTGAACCTGGAGCCGTCATCAGATGAACGTTTGTTGGAAGCAACATTGCAATTTGCACAACTGTCAATATATATATATATATATATATATATATATATATATATATATATATATATATATATATATATATGTATATATATTAACTGTTGTGTAAATAGCTATGTTGGTGGTTCCGATCCCAGCTTCGAGAATCTCGCGTGTCTAGCCATGGCGCCGGCTGATGCAACGTTTACAAATGACTCAGTAACACTTATTCTTTAGAGGAAATCAAAAAATTTGAATATAGCATACTGTTTACATTGTTTTTCTCAATTTTGTCCATTACTTTTGGACGTTCCAAATTTGAAAATAAATAAATCTTATCATTCTTTTTCTATCTTTTGCAAATGATTCAAATTTTAGTAAGTTATTATGGATGATAACGAGTACCAGTTGTCAAAATTTCAGCTTTTCACAGTTTTTAAATATTAGGTTTCAAAATTTTGTCCCTTAGTTTTGGACGCTACTCTCTCTCTATATATATATATAGATACACACACACACACACGCACACACACACACACACGCGTGCATATATATATATATATATATATATATACATATTAAATAATAACCCTTGGGGTAAGAAAAAAAACGGCAAGTGATTTGAAGATGAAAATATACAACGAATCACTGTCAAGGGGAAAAACATGTATATTGGGAAAAAAGAAGAAAAGGTCAACTTGTCATACCAATTAAAAAAATCGAAAGACACGTAATTGGTTGGTCAAAAGAAACTAAAAACACCGAAAAGGCTGCCAAGGTACAATGCAAAAGTGCTCAATACTAAGTAGAGAAAAATAGTAACGATAATTACTGAGTGAGTCAGGAATTAACCTGATGAGCCGCTTAGGCGAAACGATTGTGGGTTAGTTCCTGACTCACATCGTAATTATCTTTACTATATATATATATATATATATATATATCTCCAGTCAGCGTCCGACGGCAGTGGGTGTGAATTATTCTTTTATAGAATATATGGGGAATATCATATAAATCTATGTGAGTGCTCGATGTATGGGTATTGTTAATCCCTTTTTCCTACGCAAGGATTCATAAAAGGATTCAACAAAATTCATATTCAGATCACACACACACACACACACACACACACACACACTCTCTCTCTCCCCCTCTCTTTCTCTCTCTCTCTCTCTATATATATATATATATATATATATATGTATTTGTATGAAAAGAACATTGTATTATTAAATAAAAATTGAACATATGAACAAAAGTAAGAATCTGTTTCAAATTGCAGACACTAGAAAAATTCTCACCAATATTAGTCATAGCAACATCAGTGAAAACGCATAATAGATGAAAGCATCACGCGAAGAGGTGGAGATAACTGTCACATTTGTGAAAATCGCAAACGGCTCAAATCTAATAGTTTTAAGTCAGACCTTATCGTTTATCTCTCTAGACAGATCCTCTAAGCAGCATTCAGTGCCGCCAATTATGTAGTTCTTATGATGAAGAGTAAATGGCCGTACAGTTGGTATTTGGCGGGATATTGTTTCCAAGATTTGTTCAAAACATCACTTAGCATTCTTGTGTTGTTTTCATCCAATATTTTCTCCATGTGTTTAATTAATGTCCGAGAGGCGCATCAATGCCGTAGTTCTAACAATACTACAGCGTTGAAAACATCCTATTTGAAACATTGGTTTGGTTTATTTTTTTTTTAATGGCATATCAACCTTTGTAGGTTATTTAATGCCAGAGGCATTCTCCTAGAAGAACAGTAGTGGTACTATTTAACCTAAAGCTGGGAGGATAAGGGGTTTCATACCTTTCCCAAGGATATTTGCGCGAAAGTGAACCTAATAGCGGGACTGGAGTACGAATATTTGAAACAGAAAAATCAGATATAATTCATAACCTATAAATAGTAAGCCACACCTTCACTAGGCTTATTGTTGACATCACTTTCAGTAGATGAGATGTTGCTGCTGAGCTATGTGAATTTGTCAACTAATTTCAGACGCTTGCCACTTAAAGTGGAGTTTGCTCCTTTTTGGTTAAACATTAACTGTGGTATTTGTGTTAAGATAGAGGCTTGTGACTACAGCGTCCTGCTTCAGATTATATGGCAGACATTCTGTTTGGATATGTTTGTTTACAAGAAGTGATTGATCATCTGTGTAGTCTGCGCTTGCTATAGTTTCTGTTGGAAAACGCCTGCTTCGGGTTGCTTAAAAGTGAAACAATTTTCTTAGCATTCTTTCTTAATATAACAATCTTACTCCCTCTCTTTCTCTCTCTCTATATATATATGTGTGTGTGTGTGTGTGTGTGTGAGAGAGAGAGAGAGAGAGTGTGTGTGTGTGTGTGTGTGTCTGTGAGTGCGTGTGCGTGTGTGTGTTTATTTATGTATTTATACATATAATTGGTAATGGGCATGGAAAATAGAGTTCAAATCCTGGACGAGGTTTGTGAATTTCAAAGAAAACTAATAAGCAACAGAAAGGTTTGAATCTACAATACTCTCTCAAGCTACGTGTAAATAGTACGGCAGACTGTGCTGTTTAAACCTTATTATGGAAACCGTTTAAGTAAAAAGAAAGCTTCTGATTTCAAACTACTGAAATTATGTTTAAAATTGCCGCCATATTGAATCCTGTCATGGGAAACACTTCAGTGTATATATATATATATATATATAGTCGGATTATTGATTTAAAATATTTAGCCTATGGGAATTCGAAAATAAGATTATTTCAACAACACATGAAATTTTTTAGCAATTATATTGTAAGAATTTGAAGCTTTAACAACATTATCTTGATGAAACCTCTGAAATTTTTGAAGAAATCGTTATTTCTCATTTGGAGACTGTAAACAACTGACATAATTCATTTTCTTCAGCCTCTGACGATTTCAAAAGAATCAAGCCTCACTAAATAAGAAAACACAAATCATTTCTAATATTCTAAAGAGAACAATAATACGAGGGGTGTCAGAAAATTAAAGTACAAACATTTTCGTATCATTTCAAGTATATATATATATTTACTAACCTACTATCTACCAGCATTCACGGTTACCAGGAAAAAAGAAAAAAAAAAACGCCACGAAGTAGCGATAACAATATCTCGAATCACCGCCTGGGGAAAAAACAAAAATATCACAGGACAATAAAAAAAAATGAAAAGGCCAAATTCGACACACCAGTTGAAAAAAATCAAGTGATATGCAATCAGTTGGTCAAAAGAAAAAGAAAAAAAAACACCGTAAATAGCTGCAATGCTACAATTGCAAGAATGCTCAATACGAAGTAGAGCCAATTGCAAAAATTAAATCGCAAGTCGGAATTTTCCTACAAAAGTTTCACCTCAACGGCTGATCAGGGAGTTTCGTACCGACTAACGATAAAGGAGAAAACACCATTTTTATTAACCAAAACCTACTCAGCTGAAAATTTACATAACAATAAAATAAAGTAATCATAATAATAACTCAACCAAGAACACTACTTTTAATATCTAGTTTAATAGCAAAAAAAAAAACTCGTGACTCACGACTTGAGATTTAATTTTTGTCATTATAAAAATATATATACATATATTGTCACGTGGTCTACTACTGAGTGAAGAGAAATAAGGAATTTCAACTACCCTCAGTGTTTGAATTAGCAGGCCGCCAAAGAATAACCGTTAAAAGAGGCATTGTAATGTAGGTCAACTTCGGCCGGCCTGTCGGAGAAAGTAAAGAATCCAGGTCAGAATGGAAACCAACAGATGTTTGCACTCTGTGACCGGATGGATAAAGAATGGGGTGTAGGGACATATAGTAGTCCTAACGAATCGCCTGACACGGGGAGGAGAACATAGAAGCTAAATGATTGGCTAGAATCCCAAACCGGAAATAGCCTCCTTTTATCCGTCAGCGGAAATAGGGGTAAAGAATATCAGTCTTGAAGAGAGATGTTGTCGTGAACCAAAGGGTCGAATTTTGTGCTAAACTCCGAGCGAAGCTCCAAAACTGGGATTTACGGGACAGGAGTTGAAGTGATAAGATATATTGAAACTACCGCCGGAATCATCGGGGGAAGACGGAAAGAATATTGGACAAGAAGAACCTGTGCCTTCAAGCGAGAGCTATATAAATAAATCAGCCAGCCCGTAAAAGAGAAAATACTCTCCAAAGGAACCCGTCAAAAAGATAAGTAAACATTGAGACTGTTTCTCCCTACATCCTTCTTAAGCATTGCAATTACATTTATGGTTATGTATTATCCTCTGATAATATAGCCGATACGTTGAATATGTGTGTCCGCGTGTGTATTAAAACCATTATTATATTTTAATGTCCCCACGTGTTGAAGTGTGTTCATTGTGTTGCTTGCTGTCAAGTTGTCTATTTCATGTTTGTTTTCGGCTTCTTTCGCCTTATGTTATTCTCGCCTAAATTGTCCTATTCTTTCCTTTAAAAATATTACGTGGGAAATTGGATTTGTTGACTACTATAGTTAATATTATTATATCAAAACCCAGAGTTCCATATATTCCATTGTTCTAGGGGTAGGAAGAGCTAGTGGCCTGGTGCTTGTGCGTGTAAAGTGAAATTTGGAAACGCCTTGCCAGCGGCGGTCAGTGTAGCCCCAAATTAACCCCCACATAATATGCCAGTTCCTATATACCCTAGAAAGGACTCTGAACAAGGACTTATTATACGAGGGATCAAGTGCCAGACCACCCTGTCTTCACACGTGCAAAAAAGTAAATTCCCGTCTTGGGATTTTAATAATTTTGCCGTTACAATATATATATATATATATATATATATATATATATATATATTACAAGGCTGCTTTCCAAACTTATGGCGTGTCCCCGCCAGAACAAAACTCAGACACAGACTAAAACACGAAGTAAATACCAACTAATTTTTATTTTACTTTCTACGCATTTATGGGGTGAGTGATGCTTTCTGTCATCCATCTGTCTCAAAATTTCAGGTTGAATCTGTTCAATCCGTTTGAATAGTCTGAAAACTTTGAAAAAAAAGAAAAGAAAAGAAAAAGAAAAGAAAAAAGTTGTAATTACAAGTACTAGTGAGTCACTGCCGAAATATGGTTTGGCTGAGATAGACGTATCAGTTACAGTGGAAATCAAACTAAAAAACAAGTGAACTCCATGTAAAATCCGAGGATGGGAGAAATGTCTCAAAAGCTAGTGTCCGAACAAGCAAAATAGTGGAAAAAGACAAACTACTATTTGATTATATTACTGCTACACCATAGGATTATCGACTTCTTCTGTTTACTATACTATCGTGGAGTCACAAATTAAAAGACGCAAGCCTCATGCTCAAATGAAAACCGCGTGACAAACTTCTGATTTCAAATGTGACATGTTCCCTTTTTCTGATATTTTAGATAAAAGACACGTGCACGACCGGTTCACTCCATGTGGTAAACCGTTTTGACACACACACACACACACACACACACACACACACACATATATATATATATATATATATGTACGACCTAGACTCGCGGAAATGTCACGAAGTACATGAATAACGCATGTGTAAATGTTATCATCATTATTAAGGCCTTTAATTGTGTATTTCTTCCAGCTTTGAACAAAAGCTTGCATTCATTGCAAGCAAGATCCATTCTAAAGTAACACCAACTATTTTATCATGTTGTCTCAACATCCGGATGTTATGATATTTCAGTAGAGACTGAACCTTCCGCTCATAATTTTCGTCTTGTTTCAGAGAGCAGCTGAGTGGAAATCTGGTAAATTAATGTCGAACAATAAAACAAATGTTTGCCATCGAATTACTGGATAGAGAAAAAAACCGCACGTATTAATATGTTTGACTCTTGTTTAATATTTTGATTTGAGTTTTCCACTTACCAACACAACTATTTTTGCTGGTTTTGTGAGGTTCATGTTTGACACCACCCCATACCAATCAAGAATATTAATTCAAATCATGAACAAAACAATCACCATTTGAAAAATGTTTGTAAAAATATAAAACAAGATAAATGAATATCTGTACTTATTTTCAATTTTTTTATGTCTACTGTTTTGGTTTTTTATTCCCGCTGCGATTTGCAAAATAGCTCTTTATATTAATTCCTTTTTCCTTAAACTACGTCTTTAGTGGAACGAAAAAGATAATTTCTGTTTTTTGAATTAAGTAACGGTACAAAGGTAACCCTAGTTGCTTTTTTGTTTATAAAGAAACTATCTTTTGCCCCGTCTTTTCAAACTAATTTCACTCTGTGCTACATATTACTGCAATATTTCACATAATAGTGACTTCAAAGTAACGACAATACAACAACTTCCGACTGAATAATAAGAATCATTTTAGGTCATACAACACCACGTACTTTTTTTTTTATTTTCAACACATTTATGCATCATCAAATAACTTTCTTCTATATATGTACTTTTCCGCTTTTTGTATTCTGCTCACTCCAAGTAGTACCGTCAATTAAAATAAAATGTTAAGTTAAACGAATTATCTGTAAATTCATTGATGAAAGGAACCTGCGTTTCTTATGCGATCATTTCTACAATAATTCTTCTACTTCAAGAAGTCTTTTCTTTTTTTAAGCAAACATTAAAACGGTTGCATAACAAAGAAGCTACGACTGAACTTTTAGGAAAAACTTCGTTACGCTAGACAATTAATGTTGCTTACTCCATGTTGACAGAGACAATAACCAAAAAAAGGTTTGCTCTTGGTATGACACTAATCAACATTAAATAATGAGATGCCATTTCTTATGCTCTAAAAAGTATGGAGTAAATCTTCTTTGTTATTACTCCCAGGACCGCTCTGACCCTGCGTTATAGTACCTGTTAGAGTCTCATCTATGGGTCAAATAGTTATATTTGATCAGACCGTAAACATGAAAGTAAATGAACACCATTTCCAAACGCTCAGCATAATATAATCCCAAACGGGTTGACCTGTCGTTATGTTCAAACAATCAATCAATCCAGGGATCAAATTATGTAGCAAGATATTGTTGATGGCGTTGAGTTTTCTCTGTATACATGTCGGATTACCTTCCCTGCTTAAGCTATACAGTGAATAGCTTAATTTCAAAGGATCGCCCCTCAATAAGCAGCATCGGCCTCTTCGTTGAGCAAGGATCATCACCTGATTGTGAGGCGCACTTAAAATCAGAGTATGCAGTTGGAGCCATGCAATTTTTAATAATACCCACAACTGTGTATTTTTTGTGGGAGGGCCTCGCTTAAAAACCGGCCTTCTATTGCAGCTGGCCTTTAGCAGAATAACAAGGGAAATAATATCTGAGGTGGCAGAAAGCAGTTATTTTGGCGACACAATTTTACGTATAACCTGGACATCAACAAAGAAACAGACAGACACAGCTGTTTTAGTGAACACACGCTTCACTTCTTTGTTTCTTACACATTACTACACACACTTATGTTGAAGAACTGATATCGAAATTTTATCCAGGCTGAATTATTTACAGATTCGTGCTTGGAACCCGGTTCTTAGTGTGAGAATCTTGTTGAATCGGAGAAGCGTAAAGTTTATGCCCAAGGTGAAGTTTTCTTTTAAGAATTTTAGCCTGATTCCGTGTTTCGCAATTACGGTATTCGAATTCACAACAAAGAGAGTATGTTCATACCCTTTAATCTTGACTGAGTTGTCATTGTAGCATGGAAATTGTCAAAGAAAAATCACCTTAGGCATGTCTGTCTTTTATCCCGCTCGCTTCAGTATCGTGTATTGACTGATTGTATCTTTTAAATCTTCAGATACAAGACTCATGCGTATTTTCTTTTAAAATTGCTGAAACGAAGATACAGCATTCTTGAAACGTTGAGTCCATTTTGGGACATTTATTTTCCTAACAGTGTGACATAAAATCAGAAATTCAAAAAGGGATGCTGTGACGATTCATGAACTCGTGATCATCATCATAAAAATCCTTTTTTCATGACCGTTGCTTCAATTATTTGGATCACAGAAACTTTGAACGTTCTTCCGTCGCACTGGGCTCGTAACCTAATTTGGTCAAGGGTGCTCCGTATATAATTTGCTTATGATATGAATAACCCGGTGGACACTGCCCAACTCCAGGGATCAAACTGGTTTTTCTTCTCCTAAACTGGTTGCCATACTATGCTTAAAATGCCCGCTCTGCTCTAATATTTACTCGTAGCTGGAGGAAGAATGATTGTGTTCCTAAATTAGTGATTAGTGCAAAATGAAATGCAGAATCGTCGTTCTGGATTTGATCTCAGGTAGATGAATCCACTTTCACGAGCGTTTACAATGGAATACGAATATGTGAAATCATTTTCCAATCGTCTCTCTCTCTCTCTCTCTCTCTTTCTCTCTCTCTCTCTCTTTCTTTCTTTCTCTCTGATTATCAGTACCCTCTTTACTTTCCCTTGATTAGATTATAATGATATTAGAAAATCCTTGGAATATATTTTTATTCTATTTCCTATGTTTCATAACTCATTCTATTCTTTAACATTATTTTTTGATGATTTACATCTATATTCATCATAGTCATAATCATGTCGTGCCGCTAGCACGGATATCCCTGACCCTCTCTCGCCTCTTTTCCCTATCGTTCATCGCTTCCGGCAGGTCTTCTGGCCTACATCCCGTATCCTCACATAGCTGCTGTATGTATGTATGTATGTATGTATGTATGTTCTAGCTGGTCGTCCTGCTTTAGCTCGGTCATATGTGAGGGTCCATAGGAGTAAATCACTTATGAGCTCGTCCCTGTTCCTCCAGCTGTTACCTGCGTGCCTGGTTCGTCTAACTTGGATATTTCCTTCCTTTGCAATTCTGTGCTAATTTCCCCAGCAACGTGTATGATTGTATGTGTTGTATAGCCAGAATGAGGAGACAATAAAACGTGTTCATAACAATATAAACTCCTTCTTACAACGAAAATAGAAATGTTTGTATAAGAGAAAAAAGAGAGTAACAGAGAGAGAGAAACAGAGAGAGGGAGAGAGAGACAAAGATAAATGGAGAGAGAGAGAGAGAGAGAGAGAGAGAGAGAGAGAGAGAGAGAGAGAGAGAGACGGTCAGGAATTGTTAGGGTTAACTCTATGTCGCAATACATATATTCAGAGCCTTGCTTCATCGAACTTCTCCTAAGACAGACTGATAGTGAGCCAGTTCTCAATCCACGACGCCCCCTCACCATTGACTGGCACCCAAAACAACTGATTGACTGCTCTATCAGTGGTCTGACGGCCAACTACGGCTGAGTACATACACTCATCATCATCATCATCATCATCATCTCGCGCTGGTAGCAGGGATATCCCTGACCCTCTCTCGCCACTCCTCCCTATCGTTCATCGCCCTAGGTAGGTCATCAGGATAACATTCCGTATCCTCACATAGCTGCTGAATGTATGTTCGTGCTGGTCATCCTGTTTTGCACGGCCATGTGTGGGGGTCCATAAGAGTACATCTCTTATGAGTTCGTCCCTGCTTCTCCAGCAGTGTCCTGCATGTCTGGCTCGTCTAACTTGAATAGCTTTCGTGATAGGGGGTAGGTGGCCGTAAAGTTGGTGTCTTGTGGGGTGTTGCCGCCAGGACTTGTTTAAGATTGCACGTAGCATTCTTGTGTAATTGCCGTCTAGCTTCTTCTCCAGCCGTTTTGTTAGCGTCCATGTAGTGCAGCCATATAGCAGTATCGATGTGACCGCTGCCTGGAAGAAACTGCGTTTCATTTTATCGGTTAGGTCTGATTTCCAAATAATCGATAACCTATTGATAGCTGTCCATGTTTTCGCTAACCTCGTTTCGATGTCATTTTCGGTTGATTCGACGCTGCTTCCTAGGTAAGTGAATTTGTTTACTAGTTTAAGAGGGGTTCCTTCTAGAGTGGAGATGTCCCCAGTTTGATTATAGCACATATATTCCGTTTTGTGTGCATTAACATAGAGGCCTATGTTAGCTGCTGCTCGTTCCAAACTATGCAGTAGTGTTTCGGATTGGTCAGGTGTATTTGCCAGTATCGCTATGTCATCAGCGTAGTCGGCGTCGGTAATTGTTGTTGCGGGGTACATTCTGCTTCTTTTCTTCGTCAGTTCGAAGCCATTCTCTTTGATTTTGTCAATCGATGTTCTAAGTACGTAGTCTAGACAGATAATAAAGAGGTACGGAGCCAGCGTGTCCCCTTGTAGTACTCCTGGTACAATGTCGAAGTATTCTGTGTCTCCATCTGGTGATCGTACTTTTACTTTAGTGTTTCTATAGAGAATCGTTATTGCCGCAACGGTTTCTTTAGGTATGCCGTACGCTAGTAGGATTTGTTCCATCTTTCCTCTGTGAATGGAATCGAAAGCCTTGGTAAAGTCAGGAAAAATTAATGTCGCTTGTAGGTTTTTTGCCCGTACACCTTCAAGGATTCTACGGATGGTTAATATTTGTGAGGTCGTGGATCTATTTCTTCGGAAGCCATTTTAGTTTTTTCTAAGTATGCAGTCGATTTCGGGTTCTATGCGGTTTCGTAATAGGGCATTGTAGATTTTGGCTGCTATGGATGTAAGCTTTATGCCTCGGTAGTTTTGGGCTAATCCGAGGTCCCCCTTTTTAGGAAAGGGGAGTATGCATCCTTTCATCCATCTATCTATCGGATTTTGATTGTATACTGCGTTGCAGTGTCGGAGCAGTATGTCATCTAATTGTCTGGTCTTCCATACTTCCGGGGGAATCTCGTCCAGCCCTGCAGCTTTCCTATTTTTAATTTTTCTGAGAACCGAGTCGAGTTCTTCTTGTGTGAACGGTCCTAGTTTAATGTCTGAGTGTTTGCTAATTATTGTGGTGATTGGTTCATGTGTTATTTTCGGTGGGTTCTGTTGTTATATATTTTCTGGACACCAACACATTAATCCTTCTGCCGCTCCTCGCAATACAAGTGGCATTCCCGTTGTCCCTTGTTTACCTAAAGTTACAGCTGCATATCCTGTTTTGAATCCCTAAACTAACTGAACTGTTAAAGTTCAATATATAATATATGTTAACATCAAGATTTTGATTATTTGGTTGATTTTAAGATGTCAAACCGTTTGGTTTTACTTTGTGTCTAGACTTTTGGGACCTGCATTTATTGTATGTTCGTATTTACTACTATTGTGTTATTTCTTGAAAGTTTTTGCAGAGTTATACCATACAAAATATTCCAATCGAATATAAATAATTTCGGCTCAGATCTTTTTCACCCGTATGTACAAACCTAACGTGTACTGCCACTCAGGGTCCGAGTAGACCTAAGGGTAATCCCACAGTAGACCCAATCCACACGCCACAGTGCTCCCAAATTGGGTCAGTTTAGTCTCAACCTAGAGAACCCAAGTTTTTTAAAGAGGTCTTATCTTTTTTGGGTTAACATTCACCGTTTTGAAAGCACCACCGACAAGGCACACAGTGACCGAGAGAATATATTCACTGGGATTCAGGAGATAAAGTATAATAAGATGGAGAAAAATTTGTATTTTATTATTCATGTAAAATAAAAATCAAATAAATGGATCATATCCCTCATAAACTATATGGAATATCAAAAGATATACTTAATCCTTTAAAGAAAATGTTAAGTATTTTATTATCATATATTTATTATTATCATTTATTTAGTATGGTTTTCGAATGCAGCCATGCTTGAAGTCTGTAAAATTTTACAAATTCCCAATGTGGCGTCATTCTTTTATTCCACAATGTAGACAAAACTCTAGATTGTCTATCGTGATATAAATACCTAATGATGTTAGCGATATCAAACCATCAACTAATTTACATGGGATCGACAAGTGCTGATCAGTTGCCCGATTACTTCTTTCAGCATTACTGCTCGGCTGTCTTCTATTATATATACGGTAGGATTATAACAATTCAGACATTTTTAAAGAATAAATATAGGACTGCAAAATAAAATAGAATATATGTCTTTGGCACAATGAAGAACGTACAGTTAAAATAGGCAACATTTCAATGATATAAATGGCTTATCTCTCTATCTCTCTATCTTGGTCAAAAATATCTATTTAAATATCCACCTGCGAGTGCCTTCGGCAATAAATGTGCAATTATGTTATATGTAAACTTTACATGTATGTGTATGTGTATTGATATATGAATATGTATGATGCATCTTTACACGTACACAATTTAAGATGTATGCATATAAGATATTACATGTATACACATATAAAACCGGTGTATTTGTTTTCAATATCATTTTAAAAATCGATATAATCAGTGGTAATGGAAAGCGTTATGTTAAAAAGATTAATTATGAAGGAACAGTAATATAGAACTAAATGTATTCATTAAAAAAATGTATTAATAACATATGTGAACTTGAATAGCTTCGGTGTTTTTGCTTAATGACATATCAATCTTCAGGGCTTCAGGGATTATTTAATTACAAAGTCATCTGGTTAGAAGTACAGACGTCTTAATATAAAAATCATTGCTGGGGGCTAATATGGGGCTAATTTATTTCCCTGGGGTATTTTTCCGAAAATGAATGTAATAGTACGACAAAACTCGCTAATAACGACGTCGTAGCAGTGCACGTTGTCCATTGCACTATGTGGAATTCGCTGGTGTAAACTTGAACCAATTATCTATAAGATAAACATGCAGACATAGATACACACAGACATATTCTATGCATCATCAACAACGAAAATGTGATTAGTAGAGTAAAAGGGTGTATTCTGTCCCGTTATATAATCAGGTAATAGTCTTAAAGTACTGCTATTTTACTTGGCAACTTCGGTTTGTTTTCTTATCATCTTGAAACACACAAACACATAGTCATCGTCAATATTATTGTTGAATTTAATGTACTCAATTTTACATCGGTGCCTGTCATAGTTTAATTGTTGCCAGTTTTGGTTTCTTTGTTTAATAGCGTATCAACTTCCTTGGGTTATAATATACAGAAGCCAGCCCTGCAGACAAACCGTTGTAGTACTACTGTTCAACGGAGTGAATAAGAGATGTCCTGCTTTTTCCAAAAGTATTTGTCCAAAAGTGAACGTCATAAATCAAAAGGATCTAAACTGATCCACTACAGTTTAGTAATGCTGATCAGAACACCATGTTTTCTTTGTTGTTGAAGGGCATATCATCTTTCATGGGTTATCTAACGCTGATGGCAAACTTTTAGGAAAACAATGATTATAGTACTATTTATCCCATAGCTGGTGAAATTAGAGAGTTCATGCCTTTTCCAATGGTATTTGTTCGAAAGTGAACGTAATAGCATGACTTGGTACAACTCCTTCTAGTTAGATTTGTGTGTATGTTTATGTTTTCGTTTTGTATAGAATAAAATTACCCTCAAATCGTCGCAATAAATATCTCGAGGATAACTGATGAGATTTGCAGTCACTTGGGCTCCAATGAAAACTTCAACTTACTACGAATAGGAAAAATCACAAGAAATGGAAGAAATATTCTCTAAAGTATATTCTATCGAAATGAAACTGGCCTATAAACAAATGTGTTTACATATTACGAAAAAAGGCATGAACTTGACCCTTTATGTGCTAGTCTGCACTAATAATATTTCATACATTCTTTTCAGTGCTTCAAGTTTTTGTCAGGATCCTGTTTCTATGTTGAGGATGTGCTCCACCGTTAATAGAAGATATTCTGATGCAATCAAAATTTTATACTTCCAACAACGTCTAGGTTTATATTCAACATTATTTCTCATGTAATAAAACAAAATTTTCACATTTAATTTTGTATGTTAAATTGTTCATAAATGAATTCATATCCATTTGCCACTTGTATTGACTCTCATATTTCTCTTTGTTGGTTTTTCGTTTGTATAGGATTTATGATATATCAATTTCTGTTGGTTATTTAATGCTGAATCCACTTTTATACAAATCATCAGTTCTAATTCAAATAAATCAGTAAAGTGCAAGTTCACAGTGTTATTGTCAAAAACATTTCTTCTTCAATCTATTCAGTTTAGTCAGTTCTAATTCAAACAATTTAGTTTAATATACATATAGTTTTATGTACGAACAATTAAGTTTACCATAGTAGAATCTCAATTTCAAAAAATAAGTTCTATATCAAATAATTCAGTTAAGAATAAGTACGCAGTTGACATGTCAAAGTCTCTTTTTCGAGCATAAATTCGCCGTTAAAATGCAAAAACAAGTAAACTCGAAACTAAGCTTGAGTTCTATTTGACCCATAGATAGGATCCTATCAGGTTTTACTACTCCGAGCCAGAGAGGACCCTTGAGCGATGGCAATGAAGGGGTATTCCGCATTCCATAAAACTCCGGCATTATTCGAACCTCACTATCCGATTGCTTAGTTTCATAAGCAGGACACTTGTTGCGGGGTCTTACACTTCGACAGAGATGCAATCGGTGTATTCTACGGCCCCAGCCAACTGGTCAACTCATCATTCTGATTATATTTTCTGTACTATGTTAATATATTTCCAACATTATTCAAATATACTGAGAACCTATGGACCAAAGAATTTCATGATTGGGATATGTACATCACAACTGAAATCACCACTTTGAATTTTCTCGAGATAAATATTGATATACTAATATTGATAGATTATTCATGAAAAATATAGTTCCTGTTCATAGAGTTTCGTATCAACAATTTTCTTTATTTCGTTTCTAAGCTTAATGTCATGTTAACCATCATTGGATATTTAATGCCAAATCATGATTGTTGTTGAATACTAGTGGTTCTAAGTATAACTTGGCTGTGGATTATTTGTCGAAAAATGCACATAACAACGCGCCTGGAATTCGAACTCGCTTACTGCGATATCGCAATCCAACACGTTAGTCACTACGCCAACGGAAAACTGTAAATTTTCAAATGATGTTAGAATAAGGAAGTTCTTCTTCCTTAGATACGAAACAATTTCCTCCTTAATCATGTCCACTATATATATATATATATATAGAGAGAGAGAGAGAGCGTAAGAGAGAGAGAGAGATTGAGATATATATATATATATATATATATATATATATATATATATTGAAAGAGAAAGAGTGAGGATAAACGTAAGTGATAATAAACTAAGAATATTTCTTTATTGTTATTAATTTTTCTAATAGGTCTCAACTAGTTTCCACCTTAATTCATGGTCAAAATAATTTATTTCATTTTTTTTGTTAATAAATTACTCATTAGATTTGTTTAAAGTTATTTCTTAAAATCGTGGATATAGCACAGATGAAGCGACAAAACGTAAACTGGAAACATTACATATACCTTTTTTGACTGAAAATTATTTTTTGATATTTAAGTATCTTGAACTGACCATTGTAGAATCACTGCTACCTTAAAAATTTAGAAGTGAGCCCGACATTTTTTTAAGAATAGAAAGATTGATTCAATTATGCGTTACGGATTTAGTAAGATATTTAAAGGAGGCATTTGTTTAGAAGTTTCTATATCAACTCATATCTTACAAACATAATTCAAGCACTATTTTAAAGATAGTTCAAGTTGTTGAAAATACCATTTTGGGTCAATGTTGGTAAACGTTTTACACAATTATCTTTGTATTTTTCTAAAATCACTTTGATATTTTTCAATATATTTCTAAATTCATTCAATGCAGGAAATAGCTGCATCTATGTTAATATCGTGATCGTTTGAGCGGAAATTTTTCTCAACAAGTATTAGTTTGCAGTTATTCATAAATTATTCTCAGTCGATTGTTATTTAGTAAAATAGCCAAATTGTCTTTCCAATGTATTGCTTTTAGCAGCGTATTCAATCAAGTAAATAAATTACATATTTGTTTCTTCAATTAGATTCGTTTTAAATTTGAGATGTTTTATTGAGAAATTAGTATATATATATATATATATATATACGTGAGTGAAAAATTGTAATTAAGCAGATAAATATGTTGAAGATAAACAGAAGAAAGGTATATACTTCGTGAGGATGAAAGTTTATTTTCTATGCTGACACGTATTTCGACTAAGATTTTCCCTACATAGAAGTTATTCTATTGAAGATTATTTTAAGTGTAGATATAATCATGCAACGATGTTGCTTTTAAAAAAATTCATTTTATGACGTAATCAGTTTTGAATATATTTACCTATATTACTTGATTTTTTAAAAATACAAAACATTTTCCCTGAAGACGATTTGTCAGCTTGTATGCTTAACATTTTATTATTATTTACCCATTGAGAGTTTTTCAAATCAGTGTATAATTGTCACCTTCGTGTTCCATAGTTTTTTTAATTCTCTAGCAAGGTCGAGGTACTTATTTCTCTTTTCACTTTCTTTCAGTTTTATTCTATGGTCAGCCGGGACAGCAAAGTCGACAATTTTGCAGATTTTTTTTTTTTTGGTTGATTATTATAAGATCTGGTCTTCTGGCCGAGAGTAGGTGATCCGTTTGTATGTCAAAGTCCCATAGGAGTTTGTGTGTGTCATTTTCAGGTACTAGGATGTGCGTATACCATTTGTTGGCATCGTCAAATTTAAATTTCTTGCATATTTCCCAGTTGATCACCTAGCCCACCCAGTCATTTCTAGCATTGTACTCCTTCTGTGCCAGTTTGCTGCATTCGCTTATTATATAATTGATGGTTTCATCTCTGTCACCGCATAGTCTACATTTGCTATTTTGTTGTGTCTTATCCATCCTTGCCTTGATAGGATTGGTTCTTATGGCGCTGTTTTGTGCTGCCATTATGTGAGATTCGGTTTCTCTCTTAAAGTTTCCTTTTCTTAGCCATGTCCAGGTTTGTCGTGCGAGATGTTGTTTATTAGTCGTTTAAAACGCCCATGTAGTTGTTATTCTTCCCAGTTTTGTTTGCTAGTTTTTGTCATTCTGTTATCTGTCGTGTTGTCAGTATTGTTTCTGATGGTCGTAATCAGTCCTCGTTTGCGTTTTTCTATGTAGTCTTCAAGTTGTCGTATGGATGCGTCAACGCTGTCTTCGATCCTGGCAAGTCCTCTTCCTCCCTTTTTTCTTTGTACATATAGTCTGTCATCGTCTTTTCTGGGTTGTAATGCCTTGTGCATGGTCATTGTACTTAAAGTATTTTTAGATAAAATATATGTCGGCAAAATCTGAGTCGAAACACATGTCGGCAATGAAAATAAATTTTCATCCTCACCAAATATATATCTTTATTCAACACACACACACACACACACACACACACACACACACACACACACATATATATATATATATATATATATATATATATATATATATATATATATATTCAGGATAATTAATTAAAGATATATGCGTTCAAAATTCAGTTATCGTTAATAGTATATTTATCTATATATATTTAATACCAGGTCAAAAAGTTTATTTCATGTTTAGATATGAGGAAATAATTTTCATTGCGTGTTCGTATTTTAATATTTTATAGTGTGTCCTTAGGGAGATTTTCTGCAAACAGTTCTATCGAGCAATCATGATATTTAAAAATATCTTTTGACTCATTGAAGGCTCCCTCTCAAGTAGAGGAAAACTGTAGTTATCACATTTAAATCCTACTATATAAATTTAATATAAAAAAAAAGTAATGTAATTTTAATGCGTATCAAATGGAATAAACGAAAACATATGATATGCAATGAAATATAGATAATATACGTATTTATCTTATTGATACCAAATGTAAAAGATAATTGAACGTATTGTATATTTTGCATCGATTTATAGTAAGAAAATTAATCGATGATACAAAAATTTGTAAGAATGCAAAACAAAAATCTACGACTCTCAGAAATCATTTCATTTTGTTTGCGTAAGCAATTTAGACGATCTTTTTAATACAAAAACCTAAAGCCTAAAATATTGAGCGAAAAAAAAATGAAAACAAAGTACGGAGGAATGCAAGCAAATTAATTCTTTTAGATAGAAAGAAAGAAAAACAAATCCTGTTGCAATACGGAAGAAAAATAATGATGAAACTATTGATATAAATCTGAGCCGTTAGTAACTAACTAACTCTACGTCGGTTGCTCTGATCCTTTTCCTGATTTTGATTATATAAACAAAGTAAAAACATTTGCCCAGGCTGGGAAGGCGTCCAGAATTAATTACAAATATATCGTTTCGAAACAACGCTGGCTGTATACATAATCAAGCTTTGGTTATGGAAAATGTCATCTGATAAAATAAACAATGCAAATGTGCGCACTCTTCCCGAGATAAGTATCAGCAATCTAAGCAAAAACTTGCGCATATATAAAATAATATAGTTGTTTATAATATATATATATATATATATATATATATATATATATATATATATATATATGTGTGTGTGTGTTTGTGTGTGTGTGTGTTCTTAGATGGCTTGGTATCCACAGACATTTATTGACGTGTTTGTATGCGAAGAATACATTAACTTATCATGGATGTGTTGCAGGCGTTTATACATAAATATTTTGCCAATTTTATTCAGTCAGTGCATCTCATATATATATATATATATATATATATATATATATATATATATATATATATATATATATATAAGGGTCAATTAATATATAGGGGGGATTCTTATAAGTAACTGGCGTTACGTAACAGGGTATACAGTGGTTCTTTTTTTTTTTCAAGAAAATCAATATTGAGTCCTTTCATGTATGAGAAAACTGTTAGAATAAGCTTCTTTAATGGCAGTTCGGCCAAGAGCTTTTTTTTCCTGAAGTGTCACTGTATCTTTAGTCAACGGACTGCCTTTTAAACTTGGACTCGTAGTGACATACCTAGGTTAACCCATTTGTAAGCATCTTATATTTCAACGAAAACATGCTTCTCCACACAAATCACACATTCTTCTGTAAATTCAACTCATTTTTAAACGCCTGAACCATTTAAAATTTGATGAAGACCTCTTGTCAAGCATGTAGGACTCTTTGTAATATGGTGCTATTTTCAATAGCCTTAAAAAGATATTTTTGGCAGACTGAAATCATTTCTGATATAAACTACTTATAAACGATGCAGTTTTTTTATCCAGGGAAAATTATTAGGAATAAATAATTTGATACACTAAATACACTCTTTATTGAATGAGTATATATAAACAACACCCCCATACACACACACGAATACTACAAGAGGACACGCTAGTCCCATAACTCTTTATCATCTGTCAAGACTACGTACTTAGGACATCGATTGATAACATTAGGGAAAACGACCCAACCATGCCGAAACACTACTGCGTAGTTTGGAACGAGCCGCTGCAGGCATTGGACTTCATGTTAATGCACACAAAACTGAATTTATGTGCTTTAATCAGAAAGGCGACGTCTCCATACTAGACGGAACCTCTCTGAAACTAGTAGACAAATTCACCTACCTAGAAAGCAGCGTCTCATCAACCGAAAAAGACATCGACGCACAGCTAACGAAGGCATGGACAGCTATTGATAGGCTTTCGATCATATGAAAATCAAACCTGACCGATAAAATGAAACGCAGTTTCTTCCAGGCTGCGGTCGTGTCGATACTGCTATATGAATGTACTATTTGGACGCTGACTAAACGGTTGGTGAAGAGGCTAGACGGCAATTATACAAGAATGTTAAGAGCAATATTGAACAAGTCCTGGCAGCAACACCCCACAAGGCACCAACTATACGGTTACCTGCCACCTAACACGAAAACTATAAAAGTTAGGCGAACCAGACACGCCGGACACTGCTGGAGAAGCAAGGACGAGCTAGTAAGTGATGTACTCCTGTGGACCCCCGCATAATGCCAAGCAAAAGCAGGACGACCAGCTCGAACATACATACAGCAGCTATGTGATGATACGGGATGTAACCCTGAAGACCAGCCAAAGGCGATGAATGATAGGGAGACGTGGAGAGGGAGAGGGTCAGGGATATCCGTGCTGGCCGCACGACATGATGATGATGATATATATATATATATATATATATATATATATATATATTATGTCAATCTTATGTTCTACGGCCGATGTGATTAGCTCTGGTAGCTGTCCTATTCTATTTAAGGTTCTAATGTTAAATGTCGCTATTTGTAGTATTTGCTTGGATTTTAGTAGTTTTGACCGTTTGAGCTCTGTAGCTGATTTTTCGAACACTGAGGCCAGGGCTCCAACCTCAGCAGGACGCGCCCCTTTTTTACCCGCGCGAAGAGCGATGCGGTTTCAGTTTCTTCCAGGCAGGGGTCACATCGATACTGCTATATGGCTGCACTACGTGGACGCTAACAAAACGGTTGGAGAAGAAGCTAGAGGGCAATTACACAAGAATGCTGTGTGCAATATTGAACAAGTCCTGGTGGCAACACCCCACAAGACACCAATTGTACGGCCACCTGCCCCCTATCACGAAAACTTTTAAAGTTAGACGAACCAGACATACAGGACACTGCTGGAGAAGCAAGGACGAACTCATAAGAGATGTACTCTTATGGACTCCCACACATGGCCGTGCCAATGCAGGACGACCAGCGCGAATATACATTCAGCAGCTATGTGAGGATATGGGATGTTGTCCTGAAGACCTACCTAGGGCGATGAACGATAGGGAGGATTGGTGAGAGAGGGTTAGGGATAACCGTGCTACCAGCGCGACATGATGATGATGATGATGATATATATATATATATATATATATATATATATGAATGCAAATGTTTCAACTAGCAAGCTCTCCTGCCTCTGGACTTAAATAACAACGCTGTTATTTACATTTGGAGAAGTCATCATCATCATCATCATATCGTGCTGGCAGCACGGATATCCCTGACCCTCTCTCGCCACTCCTCCCTATCGTTCATCGCCCTAGGTAGGTCTTCAGGACAACAACCTGTATCCTCACATAGCTGCTGAATGTACGTTCGTGCTGGTCGTCCTGCTTTTGCGCGGCCATGTGTTGGGATCCATAAGAGTACATCTCTTATGAGTTCATCTCTGCTTCTCCAGCAATGTCCTGCATGTCTGGTTCGCCTAACTTGAATAGTTTTCGTGATAGGGGGCAGGTGGCCGTACAGTTGGTGTCTTGTGGGGTGTTGCTGCCAGGACTTGTTCAGGATTGCACGGAGAAGTAGTAGGATAAAATCTTTACTAGATTCACATAATATTTCACTATTTCCTTTCGAATATTTTTCCCGTTTGAAAACCGAAGTATTTCAAAATGAACATGAATTTTTCAAGGATAAAATAAAAATAGTCTTCAGCTTTTTTTATTCTATCAAATTCTACCAATATTTTTATACTGATTCCTTGTTTTTTAATTCATCGGTTCGTATACTTTGGTTGTAATATCTTAACAACTGAAAACGATCTTAACATACGCATATGGAATCTATTCCCTCTGAAGAAAAAATTGATTTGATTGGTTGGTTGGGCATTGGGCATTTCAACCTTTGTAGGTTATTTAACGCCAAATCCATTTTTATTTAAATAATCATTTCTGTTTCAGACAATTAAGTTTAGCATCATTATAAAGTTTAATTGTCAAAAGCATTTCTATTTCAACCTATTCAGTTTTTTCAAACAATTCTAATTAAAACAATTCAGTTTAGTATAAGCATATTTTTTGTTTACTCACAGTTAAATATCAAAATAGTTCTATTTTAAACAATTCAGTTTAGCGTAAGTAGAGTCTAATTATCAAAAACAGTTCTATTTCAAACAGTTCAGTTTAGCAAACAAAAACAGTTCCATTTCAAACCATTTTGGTTAGCATAAGTACGCAGTTTAAGCGAGAATACACAGTTCAAGTCTCAACATTTCATATTCAAGCTATTCCGATTAGTCGAATAGTTCTATTCCAAACAATTCAGTTTAGTACAAGTACAGTTTTGTGCACACTCAATTAAATGTGAAAGCAGTTTTATTTTAAACAATTCAGTTTAGTATAAGTACGCAGTTGACTTCTATTTGACCTATAGATAAGGCTCTATCAGGGTCTACCATTCTGGGCCAATGTGGACTTAGGAGCGATGACAATGAAGGGGTGAACTTCATACTCCAAAGCTCCAGTATCATTGGAACTTCACCATCAGATGTTTTAGAGTCATATCTAGAACATACATGGTGGGGGTCTAACCCGTCTGCTAAGGTGCATTCCGTGTATTCTACAGCCTTAGCCGGCAAGGCCAAAAACAACCCAGCAAAAACAATTACCGACGCCAACAACGCCGATGATATAGCGCTTCTGGCAAATGCACCCGCCCAAGTCAAAACCCTGCTACATAGTCTGGAACGAGACGCTGCAGGCATCGGGCTCCATGTCAATGCATACAAGACGGAATGCATGTGCTTTAATCAAACAGGCGACATCTCCACACTGAACAGTAGCTCTCTGAAACTAATTCACACGTTCATATACTTACGAAGCAGCGTCTCATCAACCGAAACAGACATCAGCACGAGACTAGCAAAGGCCTGGACAGCTATCGATAAGTTATCGGTCAAATGGAAGTCAAACCTGACTGATAAAATGAAGCACAGTTTCTTCCAATCAGCGGTCGTGTAGACACTGCTATGTGGATACACTACGTTGACGCTAACTAAATGTATGGAGAAAAAGCTTGACAGCAATTATACAAGAATGCTGCGAGCCAAATTGAACTAGTCCAAGAGGCAGCACCCAACAAAGCAGCAGTTGCACAGCCACCTGCTACCCATCAAGAAAACTATAAAAATTAGACGAACCAGACATGCAGGACACTGCTGGAGAAGTACGGACGAGCTCATTTGTGATGTTCTCCGGTGGTCCCCCTCACATGGACGAGCAAACGCAGGTCGACCAGTGCGAACCTACATACTGTAGCCCTTTGCAGATACAAGACGTAGCCCTGAAGACCTACCGGAAGCAAAGATAGGGAGATGTGACAAAGAGGGTCAGGGTTATATGTGCTTAAAGCGGAGATGATGATGATGATGATGATATAGCCATATCAGAAAATTCTAGATAAAAAGACAGATGAGAACCAAATACAGATGTAACAAATTGTTTTGAAGAAAAAATACTCTGGAAGCAACACCCTAAAAAGGATAGCTTTACAGTCATTTATATCCCATTTCTAAAATTCTCCAAGTATGACTAACAAAATTTGTTGATCACTGTTAGAGTACAGTGACTTTCTTAAAGGGATTCCTACTGATGTCCAACCAACAGAAACTTACATTTATAAGCTCTGCAAGGCTGTCGAGAGGCCTTAAAAAGTTCAGTGGTTGATGGAGAAGCCTGGGACACAAAGTCAAAGGAATTGGATTGGCTTGATGATGATGAATCATCAAAGCATTAACAATTCTCATTCCAAACAATGCCGAAACATTTTAGAAAGCTTTCAACTATAAATTAGCATAAGTAAAAATGACATATCTGAATTTATTGTTTCCGATTATTAGCCGACAATTTTTTCCCCTATTTTATACATGAATATATTGCTATATATATGCCTCTACCGTGGGTTGTGCCCTCTAGTGGGAAAATGCCGGCTACCACATAAATGCAAAGATCTTCTTATGAATTTAGCGCTCCATTAACCAAAAAGCGTATATGTAAATAATTATATACTTAAAAATTCTCTATTTACGTGAGAGGGCCGTTGACTTTGGGGTAAGATATCCGATTTACGTAAAGTGAGCCGGGTTTCGATCTCATCTGCAATATCGCATGTGTCTAGTCACACTGAAGTGGTGTGATACCACGAAATAGTTTTTCTGTGGATGACAATATGCATCTGCTCTCTCTCTCTCTCTATATATATATATATATATAGTATGTATGTGTGTGTGTGTGTGTGTGTGTGTGTGTGTGTGTGTGTGTGTGTGTGTGTGTGTGTGTGTGAATTCCGTAAGAAATGAGTGCTCAATGCACAGAACGTGTTCAAGGAAGCAAACGTTTAGACCAAGTTGTAGTTAAATAGAAAAAGTAAAGTCAGCTATAAACTCAAAATCCCTGGTACCGGCCATCGAATCTTACTCTGATGATCCATATAATTGAGTATTTGATGATGATTAATATATTCTTTACCCTTCCATACACACACGCGCGTGCGTGCGCATACACACACACACACACACACACACACACACATATATATATATATATTCATCTTCTTTTGAATATCAGCGTGCATTTATTTCCCTTAAACTCGATATCCATAGATAATATTCTCACCAAATGATATACAGTCTGTGGTCTTCGTTAGGATCCATAAAAAATGTTGAGCCTCCTTGCAACTCCCAACATTTATGCAGTTGATGATCTGCTGACATTCAATATCAATATCGTCTTCAAGTCATAAAAAACATTGACAACATAGAGAGTCGTTGTAGCCTCGATCTGGCGTAATTCGAAGCCAAATAGAAAAGTTTATCGGTTTCCATAAACGATACTGCGACGATCGAATTGAGAACTGAGTAAATATAAACATCAAACAGAACGGGTATTTCGTCCAAGTGAACTGGATGCGATTTTAATTGGATGAGATAAGTGAATGGACAAAATGAACAACAATGGACATTAGGACCTGGAGCGGGTGAATATAACGGAGAGAAGACTTCAGTGCAAATAGTGTGCCAAAAAGAAGAAGAGAAAAGTATGATTAATGAACATGATGCGTCGTTGTGTCTGAGATTAGCCTGAGTCATTTAATACAATATAGCCAACGAACAAAAGCGATACAAACATGTACAACCAAACATAGAGTCTCTTTCTCTCTCAATACACACACACACACACACACACACACAAACACACACACACACATAACACACATATATATATATATATATAGTATATATATATATATATACATAGACCCTATGTGTAGTATGCGACCTAAGGTCAATATTTAAAAGGCACTAACTAATATTTTACTTCTTCAAGAACCGGTTGCTATGTTGAGGTGAATGAGCTTATTTTCCCAAAAGGATTGGTGCTTTGTAATATGCAAATAAACTCCGCTAGGATATTATCTCGAGTTGACGAGCTCCATTTCCTACGACGATAACCATTTTCACCAGAAGCGCCGCTCTCTTTCTCCCTCTCTTTTCTCCGTTTCTCTCTCTCTCTCTCTCTCTATCTATTACTATATATATATATATATATAATATATATCTCCCTCTGCCAAGGTAAGGATGCGACAATAAATCAAAATTTTAGGTGATTTGATTCAGTTTTCCTTCTCTAAGTGTGTCTCCTGAAGAAAGATCTAAAGAACCTCAATCTACCTTACTATAAATCGACAGCTGAGGGACAATGAAAGTATTTATGCAATTCTATAGGTAATTAGCATAAAGTGAAAAACAACAAATCACATCCAGGATTTAAAATCACATTAAATCTTGAGTCCTTCCATATATATAGTGTATTTCTATTTTAAGTTATTCCCTAAATTTATCTCTAGTAGAGTGACAAAAACAACCCATAAAACAAACTGATATTTGGAAAAAAATGAATAAAAAAAAAGAAAGGACGAAAAATATATATATTGTCTGAAGAAAATATCAGAATATCATAATGTATAGCCAAAAGAAAAAAAAAACTCTGACAGAGGATTAAGTAAACGAAAAAAAAGGGGTCTATACAAGGCAGAGGAAATATTGATTTAAGTACCTAATGGGTCAGACGAAATCAACCTTGGATCATGTGGAAAGGTAAAACCTAACTAATATATATATATATATATATACTGGAAACAAGAGTGAGTTCAAGTCGCAATGAGTACCCCGTTTAAAACGCCTTGTGCCACACATGTTCTCCAACGAAAGCAAGAAGCTGGAAACATGCACATATATAACACGTGTCTAAGAACAAAATGAATAAATTCAAAAAAATACAACTCTCTTCGTGGAGCTTCCTATTTGAAAATAAATCTTTATTCTTTCTTTGGACCTGCAACAACCATATATATATATATATATATATATATATATATATATATATATTATATATATATATATATATATGTGTGTGTGTATGTGTGTGTTGATATGTCGACGAAGTAAAATAACTTGACCACCAATTTATAAAGATATTGGATTCAATTACTTCCCTTTGACACATCTTATACGATCATATATTTAAAATAAATGACTTCTTGATTTTTAAAGCATGTCTTTGAATAATTCCTTGAAACATGATACAGAATCAAGTAAGAAAAAATCTTAATCACACACCCCATAAATTGCTTAACGGTCTTAATGACTTGCAATTCATGGTGGCCGAAGTAATAGTATCGTATCATATTTTTGAAACAATTTTAATGTAACTTGTGCAGAGCATATTTTCGTTCTTAATATTCTCTCAAACATTGTGCTATGAAAAGCTGCACCAAGTCTTTAACGATGATAATAGAGATAATATGAGACAAATTTCTTTGTACATTAATGATTAGATCTAATGTCTGTTCAGAGAAAAAAACTTTTCCTAAATTCCTATGATAAATTGTTGCTTCATTGAATCATAATGCACGCGATTACTGTTGCCTATCTTCTCCAGTAAAAAAACAAGTTATACTGCTGATATGAGTCTATCTTCTGAACATCGCAATCCCTGCAGTAAATTATGTTGTTTAACATATGTACACTAAAATGCTTACGAATACGTAGTTCAGTATAAATTAGTTCGATTTCTTTTTAACGGCATCTAAAACCTTATTTGTGATTAAAATTAAAGTAATCCTTGTCGAACAGCAGTGATACTAGTTAACCCATAGGTGGAGTGATAAGGCGGGGTTCATACTTTTTACAAGGTTATTAGTCTGAAAATGAACATAATAACACTATTGTAATTTTAACTCATTTAGCATGAGGCTGCAGTTCAACACTTAAGCTATTTACGTCACTGGGACAACGAGAATCAGTGTACGGTATATTGTGACATATATCATCCCATGATCCTTCAACTGGATCAGGGAAATTTATTTTCCCTTTTTTAAATATCAGTATGTTATATAACCTTTATCGATACTGAGAGATAGATTCCTTAGAAAATTATGCTCATACTCAAAATATGATTTTTTTTAATATACCGGAAGCCGTTGATTATTAAGAGCGGGTTGCTGAAAAACTTTATTGTTTGGCAACCTTTCCAAATATGAATACATAGTTCCTATTTTTTATTTTTTTTAAATGTATTATAAATTCTAAATGAAATATAAGAGGGACAGATTTAAAAAAAAGAAAGCAAGTTACAATGACCAGCATTAAAATTCATATGGCTAAACAAAAATTGGTCTATTGTATATGGTGACATATTTCATATATTCATCCTTTTTATTGGGTCATACAATATATGTTGCTTGATCAAATAGTTATGACACGTAAATTATATAAAGTGCATAAAAATTGCTGAGTATTACCCTGAAAAATTTTGTTAAAAAATGAAACAGGTCGATCATCTGCTCCGTTTGGGTATCGCCCACAAGAAATATAACATTCAGAAAAACACATGATGAAATCCATGCTTCATTAAATGTAAACATAAAAAATTTGGTTTTTACTGCATAATAACATGTCTTTTATTATTCAAATTCAAAGAAGTATGTCAACAGGCAGACGCACACACACACACACACATATATATATATAGATATATATACCTGGAAAATAATATAATATGTACACTAATGGAACGTTTTCTTGTTTTATTTAGCAGTAAATAAACTAATAACATATAACACCCAAATCAACTTTTATTTAAGCTGAAAATACTGTATTTTCATTTCGTGAAATATTCCCACCTTAAGCAAACTAGATAAAATTACTTAAATTAATGATATATATTTCCACGTCAAGCAGGGGAATATATATATATATATATATATATATATACATATATATATATATATATATATATATATATATATATATATATATATATATATATATTGAAGGACCAATGTGATTCTTTTCTCCTGATACGATATGAATATAGAAATGCCAAAAAAATGTTTTTATAAGAATAAGGGTTGATGTTCTGAAGACCTTAAAAGAGTTATTTTATGTTGTAATTTCTGATGCTTTTCAGGCAAAATTTTAGGCTTTTTTCAAGTTAATGAATAAATGATTTAATTAAAATATATCTTCAGAACAAGATTGGATTGAGTTAGATGTGCTAAAACGGTAATTTTTTTTAATTATAAAGCTATGTATAGACATATCGCCAAACTAGAAAACATAGGACAAACGGATTCTTTACGGACTCGTTGAAGAGATAGATAACTGAAGCTCTACTCGTATATATATATATATATATATATATATATATATATATATATATATATATATATGCATTGCAGACTTAAAAGTGATACCCATGGATAGAGCTATTTATGTGGTGATTTGTCTTGTGTTGATACGCAGTTTAGCTGCCGGGATGGGTGTTGGAGTAAGATCAATGCCATCTGGGTCATTTAGGCGCGGGGTCTGATGTTTCAAGACCCCAAACCCTCCGTGAACCTAAAGGAAACATCCCTGATGACCCATCCCATTTCATCAATGAACATATTATATAAGTATATATATATATATATATATAGAGAGAGAGAGAGAAAGAGAAAGAGAGAGGAAGAGAGAGAGTGAGAGAGAGAGAGAAAGAAAGAGAAGAGAGAGAGAGAGAGAGAGAGAGAGAGAGAGAGAGAGAGAGAAAGAGAGATAAAGAAACTGAGGTGATTATTTAAAAAGTGTAATATCAATAAAGAAGAGAAAACCCTTTTGATATCGACACATAAAAACAGACAGTAATGATGTTATGGCCCAACACACCCAGAAAAAAATTGACAATTTCCCTCATGCGTCATCAGATGTTTTTTCTTGCATGGCTATCTTTGAAATTCGATTTATTGATGAATTAAATGATTGATTTTAACGGTATGAAAGTAATTTTATATTTATTTTATATCAAAATGTTAGGGACTTGAGTTCTTTGTATTTGTATATTTAGATGTTTTTAGTAGTTTCCTGAAGATTTTTGGCACACATTTATATGATACCAACAATACAAGTTGAATCTAATTGATTTACAACCAGTTGTGTCATTTCAAGTACTACTATATGTTACAATTAAGAATATTGTTTCAGTTAATTATTGGTATTCAATTATTGTCTTTTTCTTGTATACAGATATATGGTTTCGAGGAATCAATAATCTTTCATAAACAATTATAGCAACAAGTAACTTTTTAGATGCAAATAAATAACAATCATATGATATTAGGTTTTTCTATCGAATACGAATAACCGAAAGAGATGGATTTGACCCATGAATCGAATCATATCTGGTACAACTTCTGCAAGTGAGTGTGTACCTTGGTGTAATGGCAAGGAAAGGGTAACCCTAATACCTAAATCTCCTGAACTGACGCCTCACCATCAGATGTAATTTAGTAAAATACCTAGGACAACATTTTATTTTATTGGGGAGGCACACTTCCCCACCCGACCTGAAATACACAGCTCATTCAAAGCCTCGCTGCAGGGCGTATTGAAATGAGAGTATTATTGATCGACAAGTCGAATTCATGAGAACTTTTATGTTTTTCGTGTTCGAATTCTCAAACGAATGTAACATCCGCGTTTCTGCTACTTTAGTTCACGTTAATTCTAAGAGCTGGACAATATTTTTCGAACATACATTTTTTTTAATGATGGCCAAGTAACCAAACTCATATCGTGTTCATCTATTCGCTATTTCATGAAAAAATATAATGGACAGTTCATATTATGATATAAATTTATAGTTTGGCATACTGCCATGTTTTTAAATGTGTTCGTGATTGCTCAATTTTTTAATTGTAAAGCATCGCTGTTTGCTTTTTCTTCTAAAGAACATTTTGAACCATCTTAGCCAGAGCCCGATTTTTAAAACTGTCATCATTCGTGGTGTAATGGTTATCGACGTAGGAATTTGACACGAGTTCAAATCCTGGACGAGGCTGATTGCATTTCACATAGCACTAATACTCTTGGGAAAGGTATGAATCAAATTATTCTCCCTCCTGCTATGGGTAAATAGTAGGGCAAAGTATGTTCTTCAGCCTTTGTGAGGCAACTAGTCTAGGAAAAGAAGAACTCTGAATTTAAACCTTTTAAACTCCGCTTAAAAATTTACCTTGTTTCATATCCTGCCCGAGCAGAGGGGTTGGTAAATATGATATACTTGTAAATTACACGATCCCAACGGAACTTATAATCATCATCAAAGCTTGCTGTAAGCACACATTCTTTTTGACGCTCTCTCACTAACTCTCTTTATCGGCCATCGCTCTTTGTAAGTCCTCCAGACGCCATCCATTGTCCACCGTGAGCTAACGAGATTTTTTAAGTTTTTGCTAGTCATTCAACACTGGTAGGTCCCTGTTCACGAGTCCACTTCACTCTTGAGTTCAGACTTATTCCTCCGGCAGTGTCAAGTATATATTTCTTGGCTTACTTTAATGGTTTGTGAGATGGAAGGTAAGTGTCCGTTCATCTACTCTTTAATAGGATGCAGCTTCCTGATTTTTTCCAAATAACACAAACTGTCTTTGTATAGCTGTCATCTAACTTTTTCTCCATGGTTTTTGTTAGAGTCAGAGTGGTGCAAGTACACAGTAGTACTGACACACCTAATACTTTATTATTTTGTAAGAAAGATAAGAGATCTATTTTGCTGTTTACATGTCAATAGAAAAACATGCGTTCCCTAAGAGTATGTTTACATCATTTTCAGTTAATGAGATATCGCCACCGATATATTTGAGCTGCTCTAGTAAAAATTAGGAAATATTCTACTTGAACAATACACGATACCCACGAAAAAATCTGTTATAAAGTATCTTTATGTTAGACTTTTGAGATTTGTATTTATACAGCTTATTCTTATTCTATTTGTTTTGTTCCCTTTTTTCTTTCAGAATATTTCGTTCAACATTATTCAAAAAATCCTGCATTTTCTGATTTCATTATTTATTAAATGTTTCTCAAATTTACTGTATTTTTTTAGGCTAGTATTAAAGAAAACATTCGGCCCGCAAAGAAATATTACTTTGTAAAACACTTTCAACAATCTCTTTCCCCATATTCTAACTCATACATTCTTACTTAATCTTTCTCAAAGCCAATCTAGTTCAGTATCAGCAATCTGTTTGCGACAATTCCAGAAATGCATTTCATTCGTTCGCTCAGTATGTTATTCCATTTCAAATATATGAAGCTAATATGCAATCAGAATTCTTTAGATATCCATTCAGCCTTCGTATATTTTGATTTTATTCTTTTTTGTTTTTGTTTTTGTTCTTTTTTTCTTTTTTTTTTTCTGAGAGGAGGAAAATGCGGCAAATATTTAACAAGTGTTCTTGTCAAAACATATTCTTCCCACTGTTCAATTCAGTCACAAAGAGTTCACTTATCAAATAGTCTCAGAGAAATGAATGAGGAATGATCAACACATGTTGAGGAAAATAAAAGTGCAGAAATCTAAACATCATCTTATCCGTCTCCAAAAAGAAAGAACAAACAAACAAACAAAACAAAACAAAAAAAAAAAAAGCAAAAGACAAAAAAGGAAAACAACTTAAACGCTGTGCTTAGTCATTCCGAAATACGCCAACATCATAAAAATATTCACAAAATATAATCACTAGTTGTCAAATATTAACGTGTTTCTTCAAACATTGTGAAACTGACTGTGTCTTCATCGACAGTAACAGCCCGACATCAGCTAAAAAAAAAGAAAAAAAGAAAAAAGAAAGAAAAAAGAAACATTAAATATATTTACGAGGTTAGCAGGTGTGTTTGTTCCGTCGCTGTATTCAGTTGTTCATTTATCTTGTACTGCGTTTATATGAAGAACATTTTCTCGATTTTACAAGCTTCGATGTTGGTTCAATCCATTTATTGGTTTTAACGACATGACGACCTCTCAAGGGGTATTCTAAGACTCGACGTTAAGTTTTCACGTCCATTATACATACATGTTTACATCTAAGTATTTGTTTCCTAAGATTCTTTTCTAGGAACCAGCAAAGAGAAATAATTTCTAAGCAACTGCAAACAAGCATATATATATATATATATATATTCAGGCATTAACCTATGATTGAAGATTTGTCTGCAACGCTTAGATATTTGTTTTAATGGACATCATAAGGGAATAAAATTGATTACTGTACTAAAAAAGTGTGAACTTTTCTGTAAAAGAATTGCCCGGAGAAGCTGTATTTTTCATCCTGTATTTTTGTGTTTATATACCAATCAGCTTGTACGTACTTGTTAAAATATCTTTCAGGTTTATTGACGAGAATATATGACTCGCTGCGAAAAATTTGAAATATCCAAATTAAAAATAATTCAAGAAAATACACCCAACAAGGAATGATAAATATAACTTTTTTAGCCAATGAGAATCATAGATAAATTATCAACTTTCGAGACTTCCTCAATCTTATAGATAACCAAAAAATATTACTTAAATAGGAATGGAACTTTTCAGTATCCACACAATTTTGCGGCTTCTTTCTGTTAAGCTAAAATTTAACTTTTTCTTTCAAGATGAATTTGATTTCAAAATCGATTAACTATCGTAAAATGAACGAATATGTTAATTGTTTATATGGATTTAAAAATACTGCTACAGCAGTCTCAGCTTATTGAAAAAAATAGTTTCTGCCGTATACATATTTAAGACATTAATACAATTTCCTCTCTTCATACTGACAATCTTACACAAGATCTATTACATGCACTAAATGTAACCACTCAGACTACTTCAAATTACGACAATGAATGTATCTTCCTTTTTGTATAATGTAAAAATAGGCAACTATTGGCGCTCGGATTAGTTCTATATTTTCTTAGATGAAAAATCTTTGTGAGCTTTATTTTTCAACAAACATTTCACTCAATTTAAAGAAATAACAGATGTTCATTTGTAGATCGGTGTTTTATCTATTCCTGTACACCTTTGTTCACAATCATCCTCTTCTCACTGAATGTGTATAAGTGGAATCACTGAACATCTATTTATCTGATGGTAGGTGTCTTAGCAAGAAACTATGTTCAAGCATGAATTATGATACCGACTCGTGTTTAGTAATTTACAGATTTCAGTGAATCTATTTATAACTTTTTGTCATCCAACGCTAATGCAAAAGATGTTGACTTATTATTACAACCATAGGCCTTTTTAACTACTTCTAATCGATTTCAAAAGTGTTATTATTTATCTCTTTATATTTTCATATGTATTAAAAGAGCAAGGCACTTCATTGGTGGAAAAAAGTATAAGACACGCCATTAAATTTTTATAATTGAGTTATTACTTCGCAAATTCATCTGAAAAGCTCTGTGTCGTACCTTGTTGCGATGGGTATTACTATGCATAATCGATTTTATAACAACTTTTCCCCCCAAAAAAGTAATTACAAAACTTTGTTTTTAAGGTTTGTAAGAATAAATGCATGCGCAGATTATAAAAAGATTCTTATCATCATTTTAAGCTATGTGAGTCCTATTTAAACATTTCATAATCGAATACAGTTACTGCAAAATGCCTAGGAACTTCCCCCTCGCATATCGAAAGAGGAAGACAAACACTGCTTTAACTGTTAAACACAAGATGAGCGAATATTGGTTTAAAAAAAGTAACATGGATAAAGGATAAATAGAAAACCGTGGTGTTTTTTTATGAAAAAAGTTTAATTTGAATAGGCCCGACGGCTCCCAATGTTATTGGCATGATTTAAGAAAGGAGAAGCAGCTGTTTCCAACAAGACTATATGGAGGAGGATCTGTTATGGTCTGGGGAGCTTTTTATTCGTGTGGAAAGGCTGATTTAGTAGTGATGGAAGGGAAACAAAACTCTGCTCGATATATCAATGTTTTGGAAAAAAAAGATTTTCCCACTTATGAATCGTCTAGACACCAATAATACCAGTTTTCAACAGGACAACGCAACCATACACACTTCTAAGCTCACGAAATACTGGTTAAAATAAAAAAAAAATATTTATGTTTTGGACTGGCCCACTAAGTCTCCAGATTTAAACCCAATGAAACATTGTGGGAAATTTTGTCAAGAAGAGTATACAAAAATAAACATCAATAAACATCAATTTGAAGACAGAAAATTTTAGAATCTTGCATTAAACAGTACTGGAATGAAATTCCATCTAAAACTCTCAGAAAACATTGATTCAATCCAAAACATGTGTGTTGACATATAATAATTTAAAGGGATTAAATGTAAATATTGAATTTTGTTCAGTTTTGCTGTTGAATACAGATTTTCCAAACCGTCTTATACTTATTTCCACCCCCCAAAACGTATTTTTCGTAATAACTGTTTTTGGGTGGATAATTGTTATAAAATTGAATATGTAGACAAAAAGCCATTGTATCTACGTAGAACACACACATTTTCAGAGGAATTTGTGCTGTAATAAAAAAATTATTAACGATTTAATGGGGTGTCTTATACTTATTTTCACCATTGTATCAACAAAAACATAATTTATAGAACCAATTTTTACGACATCACTGTTCTGTAACGTATTCCATATTTAGAGACCTACAACATTTAACTTTATGAAACTAACATTTGTCGGTAATTATTTTCTACCTAAAATATATAAGATCTTATATCTGCAGTTACAGAAAGGAGCGTTGGTTAACGTGGTAATACTTCATCACTTTCATGATTTTGGCATAATTCAAAGTAAATTGTTCACATTGAAAGAAAATTTTCTGTCTTCTTGTTTCTGATTGATTGTAACGGCATGTCAATCTGATTAGTTCTTTTTATGTTTATAAGTTAGAGAATCGTGTCCATTGTAAATATCTATATGTGCTGTGTATTTCTTATGCATGGGTTTATTGTATTTTGTTATATCAAGTATTCCTATCTTATTCATGCATTTTGCACACAATTGCAAGTTTTCTAATAATTGCTTCTATTTAATAATGTTTATTTGTTCTCTTGGTAATATGGCTTCAGGTAAGTAATTATTATCCTTAGGTTTGAAATCTTCCTAAAATTAATAATTCTACTTAATAATAAGCATTTGCTTACGTACAACAATGGTTTCCCGTATTCTTAGACAATGATAAAGATAATTAGCTAATACAACTATTTGACCGATAGATTACACCCTAAAAGGTACTACAAGTCTGGTTGTGAGTGGACCAGAGACTAATGACACTAAAGAAGTACTACACTCTTCATATCTCTTATAGTTGGTCTGCGCTATCAGATACAGTTTAGTGTTGGTAATTTTTCTGGGGGTTTTATCCCACTGCCAGGAATACATATTGCGCATTCTTTGTCTCGTCAGTCGAGTGGAACAATTCTAACAAATAGTTCTAACAGATTATTAGTTCTAGATAAAGATAAATTAATTAGAGTGATAAACATATTTTAATTTTTTCTTTTTACCACTCTTTTTTAACGTGAGATCGGACTAAACTCGGACTAAACGTCCTTTTACAACACGTATTTTAAAAACGCCAATAAAGCAAAAGAAGCCGTGAAACTTCTAGTTTTCAGTTTTGTCTCATATTTTGTCTTTCCTGATTAAAAGCTTTATTTTTACCCGATTCTGTGAATAGAACAACAATCGATATTAGAATTGACAGACTTGTACACAGACTATTATATACACATCTTCATATGTATCTGTGTAAGGGCTTTAATGCATATTTACAATATGTATATATGCATAATAAGATATAATCCTATTTACCAACCCCTCCGCTCGGGCAGGATATGATACAAGGTCATTTTTTAAGCGGAGTTTAACTGGTTTGAATTCAGAGTTTTCCTTCTTCTAAACCAGTTGCCTCACTAAGGCTGAAGAACTCAGTTTGCCCTATTATTTACTCACAGATGGAGGGAGAATAATTGGATTCATGCCTTTCCCAAGGGTATTAGTGCAATGTGAAATGCAATCAGTCTTGTCCAGGAATTGAACTCGTGTCGCTGTGTCCATTTCCTACAACAATAACCATTACACCACGGGCACCTCTAAAGATATAATAACTATTTTGGTAGCCTTGTTATACAAAGAGTTTATGTAATGTCAAATACACTGTGATTATTTTCTAGTTATTCATTAGGTATAAGGTCGAAAGCCATTGAATAATATTACGTCATAAACAATGAGGAATTGTACATGCTCCACCAGGACTGAACTGCGAGTAGATGTGCTAATCTTCGCTCTTGATCGACCAGCCAACACGATATTAGTGGTTGTATATTCCTAATAGACTCATGAACATGTCTCTTTAGTGACGGAATGAAAGTACTACATTTAGTATTAATACAAATATACAGACACGCGATATTGCTGAAATTAAAGCAATATTGACATTTAAAAAGAATGACAGAAATGGACCAATAGGTTTAAGATTTTCATTGATCAACTTGTCAATACTTTGAGATATTCTGAATGGAAGAAGTTATATATATATATATATATATATATATATATATATAGTGGGGACACATGTCGTCATCGTTGAAAGTGGGTAAATCCTGAAAGAGACTATATTTCACATTGTGTTGGTACTTTTTGGAAAGATATGAATATAACTCTTCTGCATTCAGCTATGGGTAAACAGGTGGGTGGACCTTGCTCTTTGACCTAGGTATGGTAACCGGTCGAGGAGGAGGAAAAAATTCAATCCTGCTAAATACTGCTTAAAATTTGACCTTTTGCCATCTCGAGCTCATGCAGAGGGGTTTGCACACACACACACACACGCACACACACACACACACACACACACACACACACACACACACACACACACATATATATATATATATATATATATATATATATATATATCGATGATAGATTCTGATATACTTAGAAATCAGGAGTGATCAGAACCCCTGATGCAGCGTATATATATTTATGTTGAGATAGGTTCGATATAGAGCCATAGATTTTCTGGAACTTTTAGTTTCTTGCCAATGCATTCATCAGACCATATATTACCTTATTTAATTCATTTTTTATACGCTCGACCCCAATTCCTGTCACTGTCAACTCGTACCACTACTGGTAGTTTCTTTCTCTCCACCATGTCATTTTTCTCGTTCCTTGTGTTGTCTTTTTTCACGTTTTGACTTATATTCTTCTTCGTTGGAGACTAACAACGAGAATACATTTTTATGTTCACACAATTTCTTCCGTTCTCCGACAACCATTTCATTTTATTATCCGTTTCGACTAAGAGAAGTTAGTTGATCGGAGAATGGTGGAATCAATCAGGTCTTATTGGCGATTTTTCACAGACTAAATATCTGTTTATTTTCCAAACTTTCTAGCGTTTTTTGATCAAGTGACTTTCTAGTTCAAAGAAATTCAAGGTCTCAGCACACAAGTTCACATATTTGTTTGAACCAATGGGTTTCGCTATGGCTTTAAACTAACAATATTTATTTCATTCCAGTAATATATTTTGCCGACGTTTTATTTCACATTTCCAACACAATTATTCTCATATTCATAACATTCAAGATATGGTTTTCTTTTCAACCACTTTTTTTCCATTTCAGAGGCAACTACTTCTCTACTATTTAATTATTAATAACATTTAAACATTTTAATCTTAAATTCCCAACATCGGCACACTATTCGTGGAATGCACTTCATGCACAATAAGACATTTTACGAAACAATTCAGTAACCTTTTTAGAAAATTACAAATAAATCATCAGAATGATTCCATTGTCCTACCTCCCTAGACACAAAACCCCGATATTAGTGATCAGTTCGTTGTGATTTTAACCCACACCTCAGTAACCTCATGATGGCCGTTCTATTTTTTCTGCTCGACATGTCTTCAAAATTTTACCTGGAATGAATAGTAACGTACAAACTAAAAAAATCGTATTTATGAAAATGTAAATACAAATCACTCATTATTTTAAACACAAAAATCGGATATTTCTTTATTCTATACTGCAAAATAAATTTAGTGACATACCAAATGTTCAATGAAAAATACACTTCAGCTAAACAGTTTACTGAATAAGCCATGGGCTGTATCCTTCTTTTACAACATTTTCTTTTCCCAATTATTTTATAACTATTTCTGCTTTGACTACTTCTATTTTATCTTTAGCTGTTATTTCGCACAGCATTAGAGTCTATGTCCAACGATTACCGATGAAAATTATGCTAATTATCCCTTCGTTTACGTCTTATCCAAACAGAAATTACTCCAGTTCCATATCTGGACATATACCGAATCCCAATTTTCACGAAGCTGGCTCTGATATCAGACTTCAACGATTCGCATCTATTTTGTTACTCAACCTTCCACGACTTATTAAAACGTTATTAACACTAACGTTAACCCGTCTCCATTTACAGACACCGATACTCATTCAATTCTAATAAACGTCTTTTTCCTCATGCAAATCACTAGTTTATGCAAAAGGCAACGTATCTGACGCCTTCTTAAGCATTAGAATATCCACATTTCTGTCATCGGTAATAATTTACTTCACCACTTATTAGCTAAATTTCAGATCCTCACGAGTCCTAAAAAACAATTCACCGAGAAAAATATCGGATTTTGCTCAGCTCCCACAGTAATGTTCTAATCCATGGATAGTTTCTTGGTTTCTGTTGGGGTGTCACCCCTACAGATGAACACGCCACCATGTGACATATACTTGCCAGGCTCTCTTCTGCGCAGTCTCAGCGAGCCGTCACCGATAACGGACGTTAGTATTCATGATTGTGTCAAGCTGAGGGGAGGTTTCTCCCGGCTATCGTTTATGTATGTATTATTTTCCTTTAATGAATTTCTTATCACTCATTTCCGAATTGTGTTATCATTTGAACCTCCCCTTGACTATAGCAGTTTCCTTCAAAAATCTCCAAATTTTGGGAGCAAGGTTACTTTGTCTTCTCTTTGTTTCTCAGAATAAGTCTCGGAAAATATCCGAATTCCTTCAGGATACCACATTTGCTAAATAATTTAGAGCATTTCATTTTTGAGTAGGCTGCTCTCTACGAGTGTGCTTCTTTTTCTTCAGTCTAGAATAGTCGGCTGGGTCTGTAGAATACACCGACTGCATCTCTATAGAGGGGTAAGGCCTTCCCAACGAGTGTCCTCGATATGACACTAAACAATATGACGGTGAGGCTCAAGTAATGCGGGGGCCTTTGAGAAAGCGGAGTACCCCTTCATTTCCATCTCTTCCGGATCCTCACCGGCTCGGAGTGGTGGCACCTGATAATGTCCTATCTATGAGGAAAATAGAAATGTTCGACATTTAAACTGAGTACAAGTACATGACATGTGAAATTGAATTGTTAAAAAGAGAACTGTTTGATCTTTTAACTGTGTATAAACAAATGACTTCCTGGGCTTCAGAGTTCACGAATCTCATCTCTGCAGAGGAGTAAGACTATGCCAATGTGTCTTAGATATGACATTAAACAATCTGATGGCGAGACTCCAGTAATGAGAGGGATTTGGGCAATACGGAGTACCCCTTCATTGATATTGCTCCCTAGTCCTCTCTGACGCATAGTGGTAGCACCTATACGATCCTATCTACGGGTTGAATAAAACTAAACAGTGTACTTATGCAAAACTGAATTGTTTTCAATAGAACTGTTTATATGTATGAAAATGGACTTTGCATTAAATAACCTACAATGATTGATATGCCAAATTACTAAACCGACCCAAACCAATTTGATTTTTTATTGAATTGCAACTTGGAAAAACTTTGTTGACTTATTAAAGTCAATTAAATTGTTCGAAATAGAATTGTTTAACCATTTAACTGTGTGTATCTAAAAAAGAATATGTTAATGAATCATATTATATATATATATATATAGGTAAACAGGATTCGGCATAAAATAACCAACAATTGATGATATGCCGTAAGACCAATGCAAAACAAATTAAATTATTCTTCACCTCCCCCGATCCTTTTTTTTTCCAGTACTGAACAATATATGCAAATATATTCAAATGCATCAACTCAAACACCTAACGGAATTCGTGATTTGTGAATATGTCGCATAAAATCAAAGTTTTAAAAAGTATTCCTTTTCTCTATGAAGTTTAAGAACAAAAAATTAAATTAATTTCGGCCAGTCCTGGCTCCATAGAAAACAAATAACCCCTTACATTAAAAAGAAGAAAGAAAATAACAATCTAACTCCATCATTACAATATAAATTTACCGCAAAATACAAGTTGGTGTTTTTGAGTCAAAACTTTTCTCTTCCTTCGATGTTCTTATAGATTAAAATACCACATTTCGAGAAATGTTATGGTTGACATGTGGTTAAAATTAAAATTTACAGTTTCAAAATGCTGCTATGTAACACGCAGTTTTTCTACTATATGATCATTAAACTCTCTGTTTTCTATATTCCAAGTTAGATTTATACATTCTCTGTGAGCGATATCTAAAACTTTTTAATTCTAAAGTTATCAAATTATATATATATATATATATATATATATATATATATATGTTTGTGTGTGTGTGTGTGTGTGTGTGTGTGTGTGTGTGTGTGTGTGTGTGTGTGTGTGCACGAAAAAAACATGTGAAAAAGGGGATAAACTGAAACATAGACAACTGATTCATAATATTTCGCCTGATGAAGTATTTTATGAAATAAAGACAAAATATTACTGAGTCTTTTTCTGTTCTTTGCTTTGTCTAATTTTCCCCTTATTTTTTCAAATCTTGTCGGATTAATTCAGTTTTTCCTCTGGCTGATATACTGTATGTTTTTCTTAGTTATATTTGTACATTATGCATATATATAGATATGATTGATTACCGAAAGGTATGGCATTGAAAAGCCAACGCCAAATAAAATTGCAACAACATCAATGAATCTAAAGGGTTAACTTATGTTATGCTTACACATATTCATAATATCTATTTGCAATGTGGTCGTACATCTGCTTTTTTTGTGGGGTGTTGCTTCCTTGATATTTTTTAAAACACATGTATAAACTCCTACACACGAACAGAATAATGCTGGACAACCGGCTAAGAAATAAATACACCAATTTTGTGTGGAAATTGGGTGCTGTGTAGAGGACTTGCCAGGTTTGGTGGACAATATGAACGGATCTAGAGATAGAGAGAGAGAGAGAGAGAGAGAGAGAGAGGAAGAGAGAGAGAGAGAGAGATGGAAAGAGAGAAATTGTGTGTGTGTGTGTGTGCTCTCCTTGCTATCAGAGCGACTTGATGATCTCCATGCTAACTATATATAATGAAGTCCTTGCATCTTTTGTTTTGAGGAAAATACCATTTTTCATATTAATGTTAGGGATATACCTACAGTTTTATAATACTGCTGCCACTATAATTAGAAAGGGACGGGACATTTGCATTAATTTCATTATTTATATGGAATATATTCCTTACTGTCTGTGATAATTTCATTTATCAATTTATATACCCTTTTCAATCGTAAAGTATGTAACCGTCAATCACACCGAAATGTATTGCTTGTCATATACGTTATAAAATTATGACATTCGATCTCTTGATAAATACATTTCTTATGTAAAGATTGGTAAGAGAACCTTTATTATATCAGCTATGACTTATTTGAATATGTTACTGCAGCCATTTTCATTGATTGATAAATTCTAAAAATTTCAGATTATTCGAAGTTTTGGCATGCGCTACCACAAATGTTTGATTGGCTAACCTTGATTTAAATTGGAAAGACTCTCAGTCAAATGTTTAACGGATGGAAAAAATGATTGCATATCAATTAAATTTTGCTCTCAAGAATTAGAAATAAAGACGTAGTTTTAATTTTTGACAGACTTGCATTAGTGGTTATCCAAATATTTTTACTCGTATTAAAAGAGTTAATAGTTTCCTCAGTGTCTTCTTAATTCTCTCTCTCTCTCCCTCTCTCTCTCTATATATATATATAACGTGTTTATTTAAATACATATTGTATGTCCGTTCTGTTGCGATTTGTTTGACTCATGAAACCCTGCATTGCCATTAGAATGTGGACGACGGTTTGGTCATATTTGATTGGAATTAACATCTGTCTACGCTTACAATCTCATCCAATGAAAAGTCACTGTCGATATAACTTGACATCAGCTTCATAAAATGAAATACCAGAAGAATGAAGAATACGCCTGTTTCTGAATCCAACGTTATGATTCTTTTAGAAGTCTTGAAGACTCACTTAGCGTAACGTAAGAAATGAAATCAGCAAACACATTTCCAGTCCATGTTGAGTCTATTGGTCTTTCCAAACACGCTAGTGCCTTTAGGGAAGACATTCATCCATCTGTTAACTACTCAACTATGGGTAAATAAGTCAGACTTCATTCTATAGTCTTAGTCAGTCATCTTTCTTGCTGAAGGAAAAATTCGAATTCAAAACTGCGTTACTCTAGTTTAAAAAATATGCTTGCATATCATCGTACTCAGGTTTCGAATGTTCCGTAAATACATTTCTCTTAGATAAGTCCCTTACTATTGCTAGATCACATAATATATGAATATTCCAGCCGTACACATTGTTTCTTTTCGAGAAGAGAAAATATATACAGAGAAAGAATCGTAACCGTTCTCCATAAACGCATTTTCTTCTTCCGTTATTTTAGTAAAACATCCATCTTTGTGCAAGCAACAATTTTTATCCATCTTAAAGTCCTAAAGAAGGTATGATAAAACCAAAACGTTTTAACGTTGACTTTACGATCATAATAAATTCATCATATTTAGAATTCTTTCTTTTATTTATTTATTCACACTTTCAGATTTATTTCCATAATTTACTTCCATATTTATATATATTTATATATATGTATACATATATATATAAAAATGACCAATAAACTCTATACCATATCAAATACACACATAAACACACACACGCACGCGCGTGCGCACACGCACACACACACACATACACATACACACTCACATGAAACAATTTAGAGTAAAACAACAAAAAACATTAAAGCATATTAAATATCAAAGACTAATAGATGAAATAAAAAATATACCTAAAAAGAGACACATTCTTAGAAACAGAAAGAGAGGAAGACGAAGAAAACGATAAAACGAACCCCTGCAAGAAAATTAACGCAAAACAGTCACCTCTGTTTATACTTATACAAAACCTGAAAGAAACGTTAAATGTTTTCTGTGGAAACCAAAACCTGGAAACATACCCTTAGGTAAAAACGAAATAAACAATTCTTTGTTTGCTTGGTTGTTAGTTTGGGGTTTATGGCATACCAGCCTTTTTAGGCAATTTAACATCAAATCAATTTTTATGAAAATAGTTCTATTTCAAACAATTCAGTTTACCATAAATACACAGTTTAAATGGAAGTACAGTTTAATTATGAAAATGCATTTCTATTTTTAGCTATTCAGTGTGGTAAAGCATTTCAAATTCAGTTAATTTCCAACCCGCGATTTAAATTAATTTTATAATTGGTTCCACTCGTGTTGAGCACTCTTGTAATTGTAGCATTGCAGGATTCGCAGAAGGTTTTTAGTTTTCTTTTGACCAACCGCCTGCACATCTCTTGATTTTTTAAGGGGTGTGACGAGGTTGGCCTTTTCTTTCTTTTTGTCCTATAATATTTTTTTCTTTTTCCCCCGGGCGGTGATTCGAGATATTTTTATCTCTTGTTCCTGGCGGTCTTTTTTTCTTTTTTTCTGGTACCGTGAATGATGTAGATTTTAGATTAGTATATATATATACATATATATAGGATTGCAGTTGGACTCAAAGATATGACGATATTGCTTTTTAAAATTGAACTATGAAGTAAAACAATCCTCATTTAACATATGTGTGTACGACATTTTCAGTTAAACATATAGGTTCACCACGTTTTTTATTAAGTATATGCAATATCCCAATCGATGATTTTTGCATTTGTTTAACATCGTGTTAATAAATTGAACTGATAATTTTTTCCTGTCAGTAACGTCGAAACTAATTTAGATATATATGAATATCATTATATTGTAGTATTAAACAAACATCTCTGCAATATGCCCCTTTCAATCTATCTATGAATAATCACTAATATATATATATATATATATATATATATATATATATATATATATATATATATATATATATTGGGGTGTTTATATGTGCTCAAATGTAATCGATAGCATTTCGCAAGATAAAAAGCAACTACGAAGGAGACGTTCTTTTGAAATTACTTTTTTACCATTCAAGACATGTATACCAGTGGGTTTGGGATTGTTTGATGTTTTTCTCGCACCTAGCTTTTGATATTGTGTGAAGTTCCATCATACTAGTTTATATCTTCGACGTCCTTAAAATATCTTATTGTTGAGATAGCATTTAGCCTTACCCCAAAATAATATATAAGAACAACATTTCAATACATTTAAGTCATATTGATGTAGCCGCCTTCATAGAATCGTGCTTTTTCAAAAAGTTGCGGAACAAGTAATGTTGGTTTGATATTTTGAAGGTTCAGCGCCAGTTGGATGAAAATTCTGAAGTTGATCTTGCAAAATTCTAATAGGACATACCATATATTGGAGGGTGGTTTTATCATTTTTAATCATCCCCAAGAGGGAAAAATAAGACCGTTTTTCAGTATTTTTATATATAGACACTTTTGGAATTGATGCATTTGTCGGCAATCGATGCCATATACTCATGCAAGACGGTGTCATCCTGTGCTTCCAAAAATCCTTCCCCAGTTTTTATGACCAGATTATTATTTACAAAATTGGATTTTAGGATTTCTACGGTAGGTAATTCTGGTGTGTAAGGAAGATGGGTTAGCTATTCAACGTTACGGATTAGTTTTTCAGTTTATATCAAACTAAGCAATTTAGAAGTCTGCGTAATCATGGGCAAGAATAAATCTGCTCTCAGCTTTTCTCTGCATTTTAACTTCAGTTGTCTTAATTCTGATGCATTATACTGTTCATTATGATATTTCCTTTTACTTGATATTCTATTATGATTATAATTTCAGAATACTAAAAAAAGTCATTCTGCAAACTAATACCGCATGTTCGATGGGTGGAAACCAGAGTGCTTTTATTGTTTGTTTTAAACTCCAAATCAGCTTTAAGGTATTGAAATCAGGTTTTATCTTGTGTTTCTAATGTTTGATGGAATTTTTTTAGATTAAACTTCAAGTTGGTCAAAAGTGTTCAGGAAATGTCGACCCATTTAATCTTATGCTCTCGCTTCTGCATTCTCGCAACCTATCTCGCTGACAGCTTGCTAATCCTCAAGATTTAACATAAAATATTGCTGACCTAACCCGAAATAATGATTACAAAATTTAATGTTTTCCTAAACGATACGGTGAATGACATTATCTTATTTATCATTGGTGGTGGTTTTTCAACAACCTAACCGAGGGTTAGTTCAGCCCGCCTGAATAGCACACAGCCGGTTTCTTCACTGTTGCATTGGAAAGGACAACCTCAGCAGATACCTGCAGCATGTTCTCTTAGTCATCTTCGGTTGTATACTCCTTTCGCAAACACTTCATGAGTGATATTATAACTGTTTCATCCATTTTTCAGTTATGTAACACACCAGTCAGCATGGTATCAGCCCAAATTACACACATTATTATAGAAATAAGAATTACATTTTCTAGTTTGAAAAGACGTGTTAGTATGCTGCCACAAAATAAATATTCACGTATGGTTCATCTTTTTTAGTTGAGGCTGTGATCTTCATGCCTGATCCTGTGTGTGTGTGTGTGTGTGTGTGTGTGTGTGTGTGTGTGTGTGTGTGTGTGTGTGTGTGTGTGTGAGAGAGAGAGAGAGAGAGAGAGAGTATATGTGATTGTCGTTGTTGTTTAAAAAGTGTAACGGGTTTCTCTTCATGAAGCTGATCTCATCAGACGAGGATATTTTTCTTCCCTAAGCACCAAAAGATTAAGAACAAATATTTTTTAAAAAATATGGAAATTACAGTCATGGTGTAACAAAAAAGTTGAGTGAATAAAATCAATTTCAAGTTTTATCTTGCTCTTCTGGTTGCTATAGTGTACTGTATATATTTTGAACGAAAGTCTCTGAAATATCTTATATATATATATATATATATATATATATATATATGTGTGTGTGTGTGTGTGTGTGTGTGTGTTATAAAAAATAGGTTCACTATTTTTTATAACGCATGGTAATACCTTTAGACAAGGTGGAAATAATTTAGCATTGTCGTAAAACATTGCTATACAATGAAGAGAGTATATGGATAAAAAAGGGGGGGTGGAAATTTCGACACATCAATACGGGCATATGATGGGGCCGAAATTTGTGAACTCGGTGGGGGTGTATTATTGCATAGCATTAATAAGATTATGGACCTGAGTAGCCACGGGCTTTATCATTTTGATGGTTTGATTATCGAGGATAAAAGCTCACAGAAAAAATGTGATGATATTAAAAAAAGATTGCATCGGCTGTTTGATTAGTTTGGATTTAGGTTAGATATACAGACGTGTGTATGAGTGAGAGAGAGAGAAAATGAGAGAGGGAGTGTGTGTGTGTGCGTATGTGTATGAATGGTGTGTTTGTATGTGTGTATGCGAGTAAATTTTCATGCAAATAAACCTGAGCAGGCTGAATATCGACGGCAGAACTAGGAAAAACTAAAGAGCTTAATTGCTTCCCGAAAACTTAAATAAAATGGAGTTCTTGTGTTTTAAAAAATGCTGAAATTTCAATATTCAATGATAAGCCTTTAATTGCTACACAATTGCACATCGCTGGTAAAAGTATCGTATTGACTGAAAGAAATATCAGCATACATATAGGAACGGCATGGACCGCAATCCATTGTTTTTAGAGCATGTGGAAATGTTCTTTCTAAGTAGGATACATTCTAGTTTTAACCGTGTCACTACTAAGGTATGGCTACACCACTAAAAATTTTACCAAACACCTACAGAAGACAATAGATAGAAACTACACAATTCTGTTTTTCCACAAATCCCAGAAGCAGCGTCCCTCAAAAGAGCAGCTTTAAAGCCACTTGCCACCCATCTTACAATCCATCAAAGCGAGCAATTAAAGCGACGGACTGCCGAATCGTAGTAAGCGAGTTCGTACTCCAGTCGAACTATTACGTTCACTTTCGGGCAAATACTCTTGGGAAAGGTATGAACCTGTTTATCCTCGCAGCTATTGGTTAAATAGTTCCACTACTGTTCTTCTATGAGAATGGCTTTGGCATTAAGTTACCTACCAAGGTTGATATGCCATTAAACAAAGAAACCAAACCAAACCAAAGCGAGACAAACAAAATATAATGAGCACTACTAGTGACAGAAGGACTAAAACATTACTGAATGTCTCCTTTCGTCTCTCACAAATTGACTCAGCAATGTTCACTGACCAGTGAAGACTTACATTCATTAGCTCTGAGCGGGAATTGAATATCGTTTAGAAGACATACCAAGAGTGATATACGAAAGAGACTTATATCAGGATTTAAACAATGTAAACCGTCCTACCATTCAGAATTAATGATTATATATATATATATATATATTCCTTTCCATCCTGGCCCTTGATGTCTTTTTTCCTCTACATGTATTTTTTTTTTGTTTTGTATTTTTTAACAATCATATATACCATTTTTGTCCCAAACATTACTGCGGGTACGTTGAGGAAAAACATTGTTCTCGCCAAATAACTGTCGGGAGTTATTTGCCCATCAAAGCCGAATGACAGTTAGATATCCAGGAGCAAGCAAAAAGAGACATTGGCCTCTACAAAAATGAAAAAAAATGGTTTTAAACAGGATGAATCCATCTCCTCTTTAAATGGCAATTCTCTGAAAAGAGACCAGTTCACGTATCTTGGTAGTAATATCTTACATACTCAATTCGATATCAACAAATGCCGAATAAAATAATTGAACGTCACAGACTAAAAGATTTTCAAACATAGAAAACTCTTCTCTATGCGATCTTGATGGGAACTACCCAAGAATGCAATGGGTTGTTTTGAACAAATACAGGAAGCAGCAGCCTTAAAAAAAAGGCAGATGTATTATTAATTACCTACTATCTCAAAAACTAATCAAGTAACACATGATGGTCACTGCTGGGAAAGTAAGGACGGGGACATATTTCTATAGACTTTTAAACTTAAACACTCCATTGACAGCTGAACAGCAAATATCTAAATTCATCCATGTAAACCCTCTTATCATTATATATATATATATATATATATATATATATATATATATATATATATATATATATATATATAAAGACTGGGTGAAATGTTTTATTGGTAATTGAATGAATAAAATCAACATGATTTATTTGGAATTATTTTCTTTCTGTAGCCAGATATTCAACTGTGTCATAGTTTTCAGTACTTAAAATTGTGGCAGTGAAATTTTGACCAGAATAGCATATATCTTCCATGTCCACTTGCTTATCCCTTAATGTGTAACCTAAAAACCGATGTCAGGATCGAACTATGTCTTCATATCCCTAGTTCACTATCGTATCTCCCAGTCTCTCTTATTCATGTGTGCATAAGACATCATAATAAAAATACATAATCGGCTTTTTTTTTTACATATGTTCTCGTCAATGTTAGATAAATTCTTGATGATGATTGTCAAACTGAGACTATACTGAAAAGTCAGAAACTGAAGCTATACAGCTAGAGTCCAAGCTGGGCATGAAACATCATCACCATGTTAAATCATTGACCGCAAAATATCATACTGCAAATCAATCTCTTCGCTGTATATCGTGTCTGTTGAGCACCTAAAAGGCGATTCAATGACTGCTTTAAAGATCTTTTGGAGCCTGTTAAATTTATTATCGCCTATGGTCCACCTAGCCTGAGATTGGTGATATCTGCTGCTTCACGATCAATCATTTTCTTTGAAAAAAACATCCTCTGAGCTGCCATCAACCACTAAAGGCACAGGAAAAGGAACCACTATGCTATACTATCGAGCCTTGCCTAGTCATTCAGCTGTGACCGTTGCGAATGTGCCTGCCACTTCTGCATTGAAAATATAAGCCGGAAACATGCTTGCTGTCCGTGTGGGTCACCATCTTCTAGATTTTCACGAAAGAAAGCCATAATTTCACACACACACACACACACACACACACACTCTCTCTCTCTCTCTCTCTCTATATATATATATATATGTATATATATTTACCAGCCCCTCCGCTCGGGCAGGATATAACACAAGGTCAATTTTTAACCGGAGTTTAACAGATTTAAATTCAGAGTTTTCCTTCTCCTAGAGTAGTTGCCTCACCAAGGCTGAAGAACTCAGTCTGCCCTACAATTTATCCATAGCTGGAGGGAGAATATTTGGATACATACCTTTCCCAAATGTATTAATGTTATGTGAAATGCAATTAGCCTGGTCGAGGATTTGAACTCGAGTCGCCGTATCCATTTCCTCCGACGATAACCATTACACAATGGGCACCTACAATATATATAGATATATATAGAGAGAGAGAGAGAGAGAGAGATTGATTAAAAAAAACAAAACCAGGAAAGTTTTTGCATCAAAAATGCCAGATGCTATCATTGCAGAACAGATATACCGTCTAAAAAATTTGTTCACATTTGAATACATATCGTACATTATTCATATGATGTGTCTATTCAGCAAAGATAAATGCGAAAAAGGTGGCTAATCAACCGCCTACATAGCGTGAGTCACACGTTCAAATACTTTTGGCAAGACTATTCTTTTTATTATGCCTCGTAGAGGGATACTTACTCCTGTAATTAATATTTGTTTAAAGTAGAATTTCTTCGAATGGAACGTAGTAAAGCGGAAGACAAAACAACAACATCCGAATTGGTGTTTCCTCTTTTCTCTGAATGAAATCTACAGGAAATACGAGTGTGTTTCATAATGCTTTTATTTTGAATCTCTTTAAAACTTGCATGGTATTGTTTTGCGCGAATTAATTATATCAAGTTGGAAATTACAATTTCATTAACTTCTCCTTATTCAAATGTATTGAATTTTTAAAATTTTTCAAATGATGTAATATTAGCATGAAGACATCATAATTTGATTCTATAATATTTAAATGATTTATTTATTAAAGTGTCAGTTTTCTCAGTATTGTTTTACAATGATTGTAATTTTGTCTAAGCAATAGTTGATAGTCTACAATTGCCCTCTCTTCAAAGAAATCAATAGTTTAGGACAATTTCATGACTTATAAGACTATCAGTATTAACTTCTAAACTGATAGCTGCGACCAGAACATTTTCCTCATCGGGGACACATTGCTTTTCCACTGCATGGATTGTCTTTTAGATTCGAACTTGTAGTGGAACACTAATGTTTAAATCCATTATATATGTTGACTAAATCATGTTTCTCTGCCAACATCACACATTTTCAAGAAAATTTCATATAGTTTGAAAATCTCTGCTATAAAATATTTGGTGATAGACTTCTGTTCAATTTCTACTGATCAGAGGAGTGTGGAGTACATTTTCATTGTCTTTCCTCCCAAGTCCGCTCTCATATAAAAATTTTGTACCTATTAGGGTCTAATCTCTGATTAAATAGATCTGTAAAAATTATTCGTATCCGATTGAATCATGTTCGAAAAAATTCCGAAGGAACATTTATATAAAACATTTTAAAATAAACGTAAATGGAATAACCTTCGTATGGTTGGCATACGCTAATAATCAATCAATCAAATAATCAAACTCATCTTTTGGATTTGATTTTATAGTTATGTTCTGTTCTTAAATATATGCCCACATTGTGCAGACGGTCCACGTGGCCGTATGAACCGCAAAATAATAGTGAGTTCAAACTCCAATCGTTCTATAGTTCACTCTTTCGGACTAATTTTTTCTTTTGGAAAAGTCTGAATCATTTTATGTTCCTAAAATATGGGTTATATGATACCGCTGCGAGGATGGCTTTTGCATGACAATTGCTATGCCATTAAGAAAAAACAAAGGAACCTCACCTTACTAAATCAGTTTACTAAAATGAATTTTCAGTGCTATCAAATAACATAATGTTATATTGGCTAAAGGATTTTTCAATATATATTTACAGTTTTACTTATAAATGTATCAGTTATATCTCTGTTTTATTCATGTTCGGATTTGTCATAGTAAAAAGGTAATTGAGAATATCAAGATTTTACAAATACACATTTTATTCTATAAGTAGGGGAAATATTTTCCTTTTTTCGTCTCTTAAAAATCTTCCCATCTTCTGAATTGAAATGACATTGATATTTGATTTGATAGTGGCCATTTATCTTAGATCAGGCCTGTAAAAGAGGTGTTGTTCGGGCGAGTCACCGATATTTTGTTTATATAGATTCAGCTAATGTACTGGTACGTTGTCACGTAAGCGTTATAGATGATGTTCGTTGAGATAGTTCACAGGGAATAAATAGCGTTTCATCTCCCGTGGTTCAGTCACTACTCTAACGAATGATCTAAAAAGAAAGTTTTGCTTAGCAAATTTCTATGACAAGTCCCTTTAAGATTGTTATATATCACAGAACACGTCTTTGAACAATGATGATATTTTTTATTCATTTTAAAATGTTAATGTAAAGTGATTCATTTGTCTATAAAACATATTTATTTATAATATTAAGCAAAACAAATAAGCAATGCGAATAAAAGTTGGTTCGTTCGTTCGTTGTCCTTTACGGTATATTGTAGGTGAGCATTTTTATAACTAGGCATTGTTCATTTATTGGCACACAGTTAAATGGTTTCACTTATTGCTATCTAAAAAAGTAGTTTTATTTGCACTTATGTGAATGGATTTAAGTATTGCTACTCATCAAAATTAATCCTATTGAACATTATTCATTCATTTGTGCACTATTAAATGGTTCAAAGAATCCCTATGCAATAATAAAAATTCAATTTAACATCAGTCATTTTTACACACAATAAAATGGTTTCAAGTACAGTAAATTCCACGATTCTATTTGACAGCAACATGGGGCCATAACATGTATTATCACTCTGGTTTGAGTGTACCTGTGAGTAATGGCTATGAAGAGGTTCTTTATATTTCCCAGAATTCCAGGAATATAGCCTCCCCATCAGATGGTTTGTGTTATATCCAGAATACTTTTTAGCGTGCAGTGTCTTATTCTACGGTAGAGATGCATTTGGCATATTCCATAGCGACAGTCTACTGAACGAGCAACGTAAATAAAGTAGATTTATTTATAAATTCATTAATTTTGTATGGCATATATTTAGCATAACTATTGATTCATACCTTTATGTCCCCTTTTTTTTGAGTTGATGTCAATGTCAACTTGCACTACATTCAGAAAGAATTAAAGATACAACCACTTGCAGCTTCCTATAAACAACTTTTATTTAACGATGCAGTTAATTTTTTCCTCTCGATAAAACATAATCTTAAGTTTTTCTTAACCTAATTAATGATTCGAAAGCCTGCACTTGATGTAATGGTTAGTCAGATTAGCAGACCATTGAGTTCATTTCTTAATGCGTACTCCATACTTGCTGACCTGTGCTCCAACTAAGATAAGATTATAAAAGAAATAATTAATGATATATGTTTTATCTATTTAACCAAGATAATTTGTCTTTACCCATTTGGCTAAGTTTAACTCTGGAAATAATTTCTCGCTTATGCAAATAATATTTCTAGCTCAAGATAAGCAGTTGGAAATTAAACGATGGTTAGTGTTTGATGATAATATTCATTCAAGATAAATTTTCAATGTAATGCCCATCTGCACAAACCAACGACCCTGATACATGGTTATGTGATAGACAGTAAAATTACTATTGTTTTGGGAGGGAGATGTGGTCAAATACTTGAGGTGATGATTTTTTTCAAAGAGCCAGATAGTTACCGGGACAGCGACAAGTCACGACCTAAAATTCGGTAATAAATGGCATTGCCGCTCTCATTAGGGACGATGATGGTTTATAACTGATTGAGATTTAGTCCAGAGACACAGCAAATCCATTCCACGTATCTTAATACTCTTCTACGGATATTACGGGGAATATAAAAAACTATATATAAAAAAACATGGGCCTTTTTGTAACTGCATGTATCTTTTTTTTCTTTTTCTGATGTAAAGAATACATCTCTTCTTATCATCAATTTTCTCCCAGAAGATTTTTTGGGAATGTTTTGGGACATATACTATGTAATTGAATACATCATTGATAATATGAATGAAATGTTCAACATTTAAAAATGAAAACGTTTAAACTAAAACAATACTTTATTGGTGCAGTTGGAAAAGACTGGATTATATAAGATGAGCTAAAATATTAAAAAAACGCCATCTGATATTCATATATCGCTATAATATATATTTAAATGAAATTCTCGCGAATTGAGACAATGCATATATATATATATATATATATATATATATATATATATATATATATATATATATATATATATATATAAACTTGGGAAAAAGGCGTTATCTAGACATGTTCAGTTGAAGAAAACGGAATATTGTCCCTTTAAGATATTTAAGGGAAGACTTGTTATTTTTCTTATATCTGGTACATGATGGTGAAGAAAGTGCCCAAAATTAACCTATGCACTTTTGACGTTTTTGCTGGTCATTCCCAGGGGTTGTGTTAGGTTGATTGTTGCTATGGTTTTATCTGATTTTTTTATATTTATTCGGAGTGTAATTTTATGGCTGATACTGTTAGGAGGAATGGTAGGGTTAGTTATTGAATGTTCGATATATTGATACGTGTGTTGAATGCTAGTTTATTTATAGTAGTTTAAAAAAATGCATGGTTATTGCTTTTAGGATTAGTAGGCATGTTTATTGTTATTTTTATAAATAATTTTGAATTATTATGATCTTTCTTATATCGAATGATTTCCGTTTGTCAGTGCCTTTGTTATACTTTGCCAGTTGATGTTTTTATGGCACTTATTACATAAATGCAGTACGTAACTCAACAAGTTGTTGTATGGCCGATGTAATTATTAGCTGTTATGTCATTTTCCTAGCGACACTCTCGAAATGGACATGTAAAATTATTCATTACATGAGTTTTATTTAGAAAAGATTTGGGAGTTTTTGAGTAATTTTTACTAGAATCTTTGACGTTTTAAAATTGGTGCAGTTGATAATGAGTTTTTTTTTTTGTTTTTTTTTTAATGTTTGATGGGTTTATTATACATGTGTATAATTCTGGTTGATATATATATATATATATATATATATATATATATATCAACTCACGTAATCACATGTAAATATATATCTATATTAAACACCAATATATCTATGTGTTAAGAAGTAAATAACTTATGGGGTATTAGTGTTATATATATATCCGTTTATATATATATAAATATATATATATATATATATATATATATATATATATATACTGAATCTTATAAAAATATTCAGATATTGACATGGTTGGATAAGTCAACATTATTGATTAGATATTTGGTTTAAAGGAATATGTATGAAATCAAATGTATGGGATACATGGTGACGGGATAATTTAATCGCCATCCCTAAAGAACCTCGTAAATGCTTTCCCCTTCTTTCTTCACATAAGATGAGCTGAGAAGTTTGCGTACCAATTATCATTTAAAAAGTGTTTATCAGGGGAATAGAAAGGTACATCAATATTTGAGAGAAATGCAGACTTAACTTCAGTTACTGAATAAAAAATAATTCTGTTTTATTAATATTGGTTCAAGTTAAGCATTGGCAATGAAGAAAGTCAGATAATTTGACTTATTGACGGATTATTATTATTATTAATATTATTATTATTATTTGTTCTCTTCTGAGAGTTTTTCACACCAGCATCAGCTGATGGTTTCTCATTGAGGTTTGAGTGACAATAAGTCTCCTCAAGTCTCCAGGACTTTTCTGAGTATTCTGCCTGATCTCATAATGCAATAGTTTGTATTGCTCCTAATCGTCCTGTTTTTCCAAGTCTTCCAGTCCTTGTACTAACCCTTTAGTAACTGTGCCAATAACACCAATTACACTTGGTATTATCGTCACTTTCATGTCCCACAGCTTTTTTAATTCCCTAACAGGGTTAAGGTACTTATTCCTTTTTTTCACTTTCTTTGATTTTCACTCTGTGGTCCATCAGGGCTGCAAAATCCACGATTCTGCGAGTTCTCCCTTTTTTGTTGATTATTATACGATCTGGTCGTCTGGACGGGATTCGGTGATCCGTGTGTATGTCAAAATCACTGATGGGTTTGTGCGTCCGATTCTCTACGACAGATTCTGCGCTGTGCATATACGAGGATCATTAAATAAGTTTCCAGACTTTTTTCCTATGGGCATTTTATTGATAGTACACACATGAAACTCTAGTCCCCTTCGAAGTAATCTCCTCCGGCTGCAATGCTCTTGCTGTACTGTTCCAACAACTTTAATTGTCTCATAACGACAGCCTCTGATCTTAGGGAATAAGCAAAGGTCACAGGGAGAAAGGTCTGGACTATAGGGAGAGTTAGGAACTAACTTGATGCCCATCTTAGTCAAAGAGTCTGTGACAAGGATGGAGTTGTAGACTGATGCATTGTACTGGCGGAGTACCACTGACCCGATTTGAAGAGTGCTGGCCTCTTCTGACGGAATCTCTACCTGAACTCTCTTAAAACCTCAACATAGTAACTCTAACCCTAACTCTTTGGCCAATCAACTCTGGTGTTCTGACCGCCTTACTCCTCCCACACCTCTGATCATCCCTCACAGACTCCCTGCCTTCCTTGAATATCTTATGCCACTCAAAAACTGATGCTTGATTCAGGGAATGTGGTCCAAAAGCAATCTGAAGCATTCCATACATTTCTATGGCATTTTTTCAAAGTTGAAAACATAATGTTTTTGCATATCGTTCTTCTAAAGTGTCCTCATATACAGATTGCATTTTAAAATTCACCAGCTGTGACAATCAGGCTTTTGTAGGGTGTATTCTAATTCCTTCTCTAGCTGTTCTTTTAAACTTGAAATCATAAAAATTGGTAAGTCACCTCATAAGATGTATAGCAATAACATACTAAATTTTCAAATGTCTACGACAATTTTAAATCCCTGCACAAAAAAGTCTGGGTATTATTGAACGTACCACGTACTATTTATTCGAATAGTCAAACTTCAACTTCTTGCATAATTCTTCGTGGATCACCTTGTCCACCCAGTTTTGCCTAGTTTTATACTCTTTCTGTGCTAATTTCTTGCATTCGATAATTATGTGTTTGATCGTTTCCTCTCTTTTACCGCAGAATCTAAATCTACTGTTTTGTTGCGTCCAATCTATTCTCGCTTTAATATTGTTAGTCCTCATGGTATTGTTTTGTGCTGCTATTAAAAGAGATTAATTTTCCCTGTTAAGGTTTTCTTTTCCTTGTCACGTCCACGTTTTCTCGTGTGAGGTGCCGCTTGTTAGTCGTTTAAAACGTCCATAGAGTTGTTTTTTTTCCTAATTTTGTTTTTTGCTAATTGCTGTTCCACTGGTCCTCGTGTTGTTAGTATTGTTTTCAGTGGCTGTAATAAGACTTCTTCGGCGCTTTTGAATGTAGTCTACGAGTCGTTTTATCGATGTGTCCTCGCTGTCTTTAATGTTGGCAAGTCATCTTCTTCCTTCTCTTCTTGGAACCTGTAGTCTCTGGGGTGCAATACCTTATGGATAGCCATTAGTTTTCTTGTTCTCTGGTCCATTTGTTTACGTTCATTTCTGGTCCACTTTCAGAATTGTCCCGAGTGTCTTATCAGGAAGATAGCCTGAGTATTTATCCCTTTGACAATATGCCTGCTATAGAGTCTTGTCTCGAATAATTTTCCGGCTCTTCTGAGATACCCGTTTTTAATTTTTTTTTCTTTCATTTCCTGTTGTTTGACGCTGTCAGCTTCCAATATACCCAAGTGTTTGTAGGTTTCCTTTTCTCCTAGCCTTCTGATTACTTGATTTGGTAGCTCGACAATGGCAATTTAGCCACGCATGCATGAACTCTGCCAGCTATAAATAGCAGCAGATACCGCTCCAAGGCATAAATCAATATTCCAGCAGACAGCCCTGACAGTCGGACAGAACAGTATCGCTGGTAACCTTCTCATTTCTATATATTTGGACTAATCTTCTGTGTTAATATGTTTTTTTAACTCATTTCCTGTGTTATTTCTTAATTTATTGCCCCTAACAAGACAACAACAACAACAACTATTATCATTATCATTATTATTATTATTATTATTATTATTATTATTATTGCTTATTTATTTATTTAGTTAGTTAGTTATCCTTTTTGGTTCATTCGAGTCAAGTTTCTTGTATCAGTTCGAATGATTTGTAAATATGTGCTAATGTAAATTTTTAATTATTATTCTTTTTAGTAGCCTTTTAAAGGTAATGGTTGCTGAAATTTTCACCCAAATATGCAAATTATCACTTTGGATATTTTATATTTAAAAAAATGGATCTTTTCTCTCCTTTATTCGATGTACCTTATTTTAAAAAAATCATATTATTTCTATAAAAAAATAATTTCGAAAGGAGTCGCATTTTTTCTTTGACTATAAAATAATCTAATTTTTAGAACCCTACTCAAATTAAAATAGAGTTCATATGTAAACTCACGTGGTCATACATAATTGAATTTATAACGATATCACAATAATTAAAATTAAATTTTATGATTTAGAAAATCTTTCTTTTTGAAAGTCGAAACATGATCGTTTTTATGCAGAAATACATGGTATTAATCGTTTGAAGTTTTATTATACATTGTTATATTAAGTTTAATATATTATGTAATATATTTGTGTAAGTTATGTTGTGTAGAAGACTAGTGGTTATCATTTATGTAATATGTTAACAAGTTCCTTTCAATAAGGACAAAAACAATCATCGTACATTTCAGTGGTGAGATGAATACATCTTAACGTAGAAACTGAAAGAGAATAAAACTTTCAAATCAGGATTTATTTTATAACAACATGAAAAAAAAATTAACAAAAACCAACTCTGGATTAAATTTTGAAGTGTATTTTCTTATCAGTTTTTTTTCTATTCATAAATAAACTTAATCAACATTTTGGAAAGTTTGGACGCATAGTATGAAAAAATCGGTGAAATTTTGTTTAACTGAATGTTATTTTGTTAAATTAACTGGACGTCATGACAAAGTAAACAAATAAATAAACATAACTTAATCAAATTTTGTCATATTTTCATATTTGATAAGTTAAATTAATAAAAACATGTTTTTATTCTTATTTGGTTTTACCTGTATCTTAATTCCTTTTGTAGGTTTTTCTTCCTCCTTCTACTCATCCTCCAATTTCACTTCTTCTTCTTCTTCTTCTTCTTCTTCTTCTTCTTCTTCTTCTTCTTCTTCTTCTTCTTCTTCTTCTTCTTCTTCTTCTATTTGTTTATTTTTTATTTAATTTTTTCTATGATATTTTAACTGTCTAATATACACCCGTACATTTCTAATGAAAACAGAGAAACCTTTTCAAGGTTATGATAAAAATATGCAGACATCCCAAGAATGACAATTCTAACGTAATATCTCTCTGTCTCTCACTTTCACACGCGCACACACACACACACACACACACACACACACACACACACACACACACACACACACACACACACACACACATATATATATATATATATATATATATATATATATATATATATATAATTGCACAGACAGATCTTATTCTCACGGAAACAAGGTTTGTAATATATATATATATATATATATATATATATATATATAAGGTATGTGCAGTGTTTTTATTTGATAAATGGATATTTCAAAGAGTAAATCCCAATGAATTAATTTTTTACAGTGTTTTGTCAAATGTTGTTTTTTCATCAACTTGAACAAGTTCAGGATTTTTGGTAATGGCTTAGATATTTGACAATTTTAATTTGAAATCAAAATATTTTTGAAAGTTTCAATTAGATCATTTTCTTTCTAGTGATATAGTTCATCCACATTACCCAAATGTGTTTCGATAACTTTTACTTTTTAAATCCTTTTTGTAACTCTTTTTTGTATGCCCTCCAATCTTAATATTCCAATTTAATATCCATGTATGATACCGTTGTATAGAACTGACCTTTATAATCTAAATGAGGTCTTAAAAATATATTATATATTTTAAAACAACGTTTGTCCGCTTGAAATAAAATTTCAAATCCTTCGCCCAATTATTTCATTCCCCCCCCTACCACATTTTTTTTTGTTTTATTATGTTTTTAATGTTAGTTGCTTTATATTATAACTAATTCGGGTCACCATTGTTACGACGGCTTATTTACTGACAAAATGATAAAGAAAAAGCTCTTGGTGATTTAAATCACATTCTGTGTTGTCACGGGGAATATTTTCCGATGGGTACCAATTGATTCCCTATGAACATGAAAATTATAACTTTGTTATTATTCTTCGGATATACATTTTACCTCTTTCTTGTAAAACTAAATAAACTTACGAATTCTGTTTGAAAAAGAAATAAAATGGAAATGTGTTCTTTAATGCAATAGTTTGAAATCGCCTATAAAATCATACGTCTTTTTTCATTTGAAGTTACACTGTTCTTTCCCAAGCTCTCTTGGCTTCTTGCTTGATATTATGAGTTATTAGGTTTTTTTAGAGGTCCACCTTTAACTGCTTAAAAAAGTTGAGCAGAAGCAGTCCTTTCGAGCCTAGTAGTTGTTTGATTACCTTACAGCAAATTTCAAGAATTTTACTGTGAAGATTTTTTGGACATTCGTACCTCATGATTAAACATCGACCTTCATAGTTGTGTCAACCCTGTTCATTATAAAATCGTGCGGAACATATTGTACAGAGCCATTTTTCAGTTTAGACCGTGACTATCGGTATACAGCCACAGTTCCCAAATGTGTGCAGGGTCAGGCATGAAGATTATCAATACCTTCTTTTGGAGATACACAACTGCTCCAATTGAATATCATCAAGGACATACATATCGCACCATTAAAGCACAGTTTGTTAGATAAAGTTTTCATTCTGAGGAGCCATGGCTTCCATATATATCGGAAAGACATGCTGTTAATAATACAAGGTGTCGCAATGCCAGAGTTACAGCAAAGCATTAATCCAAGAATATTTATTTTCTTGCCGTCTTTATCTCACCGATGGACTTCTTGTATTCATCTACGTTGTCCATATCCTAGAGATATACATAAGTGAAATCTGTTTTATTCTAGTCTATGAACAGGTTCACGAATAGAATGACTAAACAGATTCATGATAGTGATTAAGAAGGAGTGAAGAATAAGATAGAATAAAATAATTCTAAAAAGTTTTGAGTGGAAAGTGCATTAGATTTAAAGAAAGTTAAAATGTCAATATCAAAAGTTTGAATTATGAAATAGTGGGGGGGATTAATTTCAGACCGACCCTATAATGAGCATGTGATTTTCTATTAAGTGTTAGTGAACATGCATAGCCAATGGAAATAAGTAGGTATAAAATAGGGTTTTAAAGATAAAAACTTTCTCAAAATAACTGAGTTTTCCTCCTCGAAAGGAGTTACCTTTGGAATATTCCCAGTATAAAACGTATCCCAGAAGCTATGGGCTCAATAAACTTCAGCAAAGTGATGAGAAACTTTGCCTAATAAATTAATTATGTAATCCCCTTCTAATTGTACACACAATTGCTGCTTACAAGGGAAATAAATGATATATACGTCGTGCATTGAATAAATTTCCAGACTTTTTTTGTACAGACATCTGAAATTGTCGTAGACTCTTGACATTTCTGTAGTATATTGCTATCCATCTTATATGATGCCTGACCAATTTTTATGATTTCACGTTCAAATGAACTGCAACAGCAGGAATTGGAATACACCCTACTAAAGCCTGATTGTCACGGCTAGTGAATTTCAAAAATGCAATCTGACACTTTAGAAGAATGATATGCAAGACATTTTTTTCAACTTGGAATAAATGCCACAGAAACGTATTGAATGTTTCAGACAGCTTTTGGGGCATCTTGTATGAATCGAGCATCTGTTTTTGAGTGGCATTAGAAATTCAAGGAAGGCGGGGAGTCTGTGATGGATGATGAGACGTGTGGGAGTAGTAAGGAAGTCAATACACCAGAGTTAATTGGCCAAAGGGTTAGGGTTGGAGTTACTATGTTGAGGTTTTAAAGGAGTTCAGGAAGAGATTCCGCTGGAAGAGGCCAGCACTCTTCAAATAAGGTCAGTGGCATATAGTCCAGACCTTGCTCTATGTGACCTTTGGTTAGTCTCTAAGCTCATAGGCTGTTGTTATTAGACAATTGAGTAGATGAAAGAGGCTGTGATGAAGGTCATTGACAAACTCACACAAGAGGACTTTTATGGGGCCTCCTGCAAGAAGTTGTTGGAACGGTTCAACAGGTGCATTGCATCCGGAGGAGATTACTTCGAAGGGGACTAGAGTTTCATGTGTGTACTATCAATAAAAGTGCTCCAGACAAAAAAGTCTGGAAACTTACTTAATGCTGCTCGTATATATATAGAGAGGTAGTGAGAGAAAGAGAGAGAGGTGGGGGGGGAATAAAGACATTTGATTTTTCTTGACTAAAAAGAGTTAATTTGTCATAACAAGAGGCTTCCAGATCCTTAAAATTTTGAAAATGTATTTTTGCATTTTTGGAATTATCAGCGCCTTAGTTTGAAACGTTACTTTTGTTTGCTCTTTTTGAGTAAGCTGACGAAGATTTTTGAAGCACTTCGCAAAATATGATAGATACAAACCCTAAATAATCTAAGAAATATTTCCCTCCCAAATTCTTTAAAATAATCATTTTATTAACCAATAAAAATCATAGCCAAATTAGTTTATTTTTTATCTGATTGGAATCCATTCTAACTCTGATTGATTGAACGATAAAACAGATCAATCCACTGTTTATATTTAAAGCATGTTCATGTGACACTAAGTTTTAATTTTTATTTCGTTTTCAGTAAAATCCAAGATTCTGTTATTTCACGTATGTATTTAATTTCCTCATCGCTTAATTATTTTCAACGGGCGAAGACATTTCTTCCTCCTTTTTTTGTGATAACGTATTACGTACTGCTGTTTATTGAGCTGTCTTACTCTTATATTTTAGTGTAAATTATAGTTTGCCTCTGTAGTGATATAATCACCCAAAGATCTTTTCCACATACAGAATATATATATTTAAAAAAATGAAGAGAAGATTAACCCTCTTCTTGTTTACACAAAAATCAAGGATATTCTTTGCATTATTCAATTTGGTAATTAGATTATTCCAATTATTCGTTTACTCTGCCTCGAATACTATTCGACAACTTCATTTGTCCAACTGTTGTATGAAACTTTAGAGCATGCCCAATACCTCAGAACATTTCTTTTCGGAACTCTGTAATCGTACCCTTCATCCCATTCGACTACTGAACTATCTCATATCCCATGTGTTCACGAGACGATATTCTTTGCATGGATCTTTCCATGGCCTTCTGTGACTTAACCAATCACGTTTTTTTTATTTTTCGCTTTAGCCTTACTTTGTGCTTGCGTATTCCATCGCTACGAAATCGGTGGTTTTGAAAAGATTAACACGGAGGATCTTGTCCAACTTTGCCTTGAGAACATCTTTTATCGTAGTCATTACCTTTCGCCGTTATCTTGTTCTCCGCAAGATTTCTGCATCCATGTCTGGGTATATATTTTCCGTCGTCCTTAGAAGACGCACTCTTTAACCTCTTCGATTTTATCTCTTCCCACAACTACACGGAGAAGCGGTAGGAACAAATTACTACAAGTATTGTTCATATTATTTTATTTATAGGGTTCTCAGGTGTTTCATTTCGCTTCAGTCTATTAATCAAAGGGAGATTTTTCATTAAATTATCAAAATAGAATTTGTTGTATGTATTTGAATAATTTTATAATTTTGTAATAAGTCAACAAGAAACGCAAGTTCATATGTGTAGTCTACTCAAGTCAACTCTCTGTTGTGTAGCCTGGAGCAGACAGCGAGTGGCATTGATCTCAACGTGAACTCTGATAAAACAGAGTTCATATGATTTAATCAAGATGATGCCATCTCTTCAATGTGAAAGCCTCTAAATTAGGAGACCGGTTCACATACATCGATAGCAATATATCATCTACCGATATCAAAATACGCATTGGAAAACCGTGGACTTCCATTGACGAGTTAACGACCACATAGAAATTTACTACCTTTGATAAAATAAAAAAGGCAATTCTTTCAAGCTGTAGCTGTGTTGTTATGTTTTGACCTTCGTCCCAGTCCCAAAAATACTATTCCAAGGTAATACACTGGAAGGAAGTGACACATTCCAACGGCCAGTAATCGAAAGAGATCGCATGGGCGGATTAAGGCTTATGATATGGGACAAGGTGAAGGTTTCATTGTGCCATTACAGTCATGCACCGGAAGAGAGTAACCTCTGAACTGCATGACAGTTATTTCCGCTTGATGACGATTAAAAATTCGATTTCAAAGATCCAGTAGGCGATCGTGTGGGCGTTGAGTTATTATTTAACTCAGTTGAGTTTGGGTCCCAGGGCAGTTGCCAGCAGATTCCCAGAGGGTTAGAGACGAGATGTGGTAGGGAAAACCACACCTGACCGAGGGGGCACTCGGAAAACCCCCGATGCAGTTGTCAGTATAATTCCAGACAGTAGAGACCAGATGTGGTAAGGGAAGGCCACACCCGACCGAGGGGGCCCTCGGAAAGCCCCGATGGAGTGGACCCCAACATCAGGAGAACAAGACACAACGTGACAGTCATAACAGTGGGGTCAAAATAGGAAGTTTACGTTCGGTCTCCAGCATCCTCTCACATGATAACCTTTCGAACCCTTGCAATAAAGTGAGAGGTGAATATTTTTCTAAAGAAGTCTTCTTGTGTCTTCCTTCCTTCATGCGTCTTAATTATGGTGTCGTTGTGATGCTGAATGAACGTGTAAATAACTATATAACAGTGTTAGTACTATTTTAGAGTTACATCATAGAACAGTTTGGGATAAAATGCTAATTTGAATTATACTAGGGTGCTGAGAATTCTTGCGAACAAATACTAGAATCAGCATCCTACGTACAATAGCTGTACGACTAATACCACCATCTGACAAACAAATCAAGCAAGAGGAGAAAGACACGTGAGCCCCTGCTGAGGAAGTAAGAATATACTCAGAAACAACATTCTCCTGTGGATCCCAACAAGTAAACTTTACTGTATTGTTTGATCAGAAAAATCTCACACCAATTATCTTTCTGCTGACACTGTGATAGTCAACAGGATTTACCCAGAGAGATGGCTGATAGGGACGGATAAAGGGAGAGAAGCCAGAGAGAGAGAGAGAGAGAGAGAGAGAGAGAGAGAGAGAGAGACGGAAAGAGAATTTGCTACAACTCCGGGCCAGGGGAGATTTTGGAACAATGGTAATGAAGGTGTACTCCAGATTCCACAGAGCTTCAAAACAACCAGCTGGTGAGGCTCCAGCATTACTGGATCCCCACGACCAGGTTGGCTTGTATGATATCCAGGATTCTCTTTGAGGTGGAGGTCTTACCCCTCTGCAGAGATACGGTTGGTGTTTTCTACATCCCCAGACTAATGGGGTATTTTCCACTATAATAAAAAAAAATAATTATAAATGCAAATTAGAAAATGAGGCAGATTTTAATATTATTGTTTGATTAATAGAATTGCAGAAGTGGTACTATTTAAGCAATAGTTGCGAGAATCGGTATGTTCACACTTTTCCCAATGATTTTTGTCCGGGAGTGAACATAATTGAAAGCCGGGCATTCAAATCCAGCATGTTGCAGACATTAAAGTGTAAGGACCCCCCATGAAGACTTGAAGATATAGACTGACTCTATTTTAAGTTTTGTCTATTTAGACAAATTAATGAAAATGAATATAATAGCAAAATTAAGAGTTTACTAGATAATTAAAACGACTGAGAAAGTTAATAATGAATACTTATAATACTATACTGACATCAACAGCTACACTAAACACGCTTTAAAACGGTTTTCTTCAGAATAATGCAAGTGAAATTGTTCTTGAAAATCTATTGTCTATTCTCTGTTAATTGTTAAAAATCCATTATTTTTTAATGCTTTTACGAAAAATTCGGGCTATAAAAAACTGTGGAGAAACAGAGTTGAACATATTTTTTTTAATTGCTTTATATAATCGACTAGATTGAAAGTTCTCATCCGATTTTGATTGATTGATTTTAACGGCATATCAACATTTCCATATTTGTTTCATTTCTAGATGTTATAGAATTGCGTCTATCGTATATTTATATTCAAAGTTTCTGTGTAGTTTTTTTGTGTGTGTGTGTGTGTTTTTTGCATACGTTTATATGATATCAAATATTATGATTTGATACAAATAATTTAAAACAGTTGTATTCAACGAATACATTTGGTTCTGTCAATCTACCAATTCCGTCCAGAGTGGAACTGGAAGTAATTGTTATTAAGGCGTATCCCTTACTCCAGAGAGTTCCAGAAATGGAGCATCATAATCAAATGCAACTTCGTTCGATTCCCAGCACACCACTTTTTGTCCTCACATCTATAGGTGTTCACGTCAACTTATTGTAAGGCCCAGCCTCATTTTCAATAGTTTTGTACCATGAATATCAAGTCAGTACGAAACATATTCGCATTTAATACTAAATTCTGAAAACAATTTTCCATTAAACAAAGTACATTAATTTCAAAATTATATAAATATATATGAACGTGTGTGTGTGTGTGTGTGTGTGTGTGTGTGTGTGTGTGTATCAGTGTGTGTGTCTGTCTGTGTACGTGTGAGTGTGTTGCCATATGCATGAGCACGTGTGTGTGAGTGTAAACTTTTGCGTATTATGCGTAAGTTTTCACTATTGAAATTTGTTTGAATTCTATTCGTACTACCCGGCTAAAAGTTTATTTCAACATACACAGAACGGGTTCAATGCCATTTCTCATCTTATGTTATTACTCCACAACAAATTTTCCCGCCAGTCATTTACTTTAACGGTGCAAGGCATAAATCTCGTCTCGGGTCTCTCGATTTTGGCAGGTTTAACAAATTGAGTACAGGCTGACACGGGTGTGGCACGTAAATCTGACTTGATTTAATATTCTATTGTATAACGAGAAAGATGAGTTGTTCGCCCTCAAGACATTTGCTTTTGCTGCTGTCGGCAAGTGAAATCAAACAGAATTTCGTTGAATAATGACATGTGCCCTTAGAGGATTTAAAAGTATGTGTCTATATATATATATATATATATATATATATATATATATATATATATATATATATGTGTGTGTGTGCACATTTGCTCGCACGCGCTTGCGCACACACACACACATCTATCGATCTATCCATCTATCTATCTATCTATCTATCGATCTATTGATAGATAGATAGATACTTACATGGAAGAGAAAGTCAAAGATTAATTCTTATGCACACACAAACCTTTACACACAACAGATATGATTGCACACCCAACACAACTTATGAGGATTATTTTCTGTTGTCTCACACACACACACACACACACACACACACACACACACACACATATATATATATATATATATATATATATATATATATAGAATAAAAAATCATACAATATTTTGCACACACATGTACGCGAACACATGCCCACACGTAAAATCCATAGAATCATTCGTCTGCATTTCCTATCTGCCGAATCATGTACTTGATGATATGATATCTTCTGATTGAGTCCAGTATTAATGTTGATGACAGAAAAATATTATAAATGGGTCCGCAATATTGAGGAATTATTTTATATTTTGACAAGTATACATTTTAAAAAGCATCTCTCCGTGGATAAAGCCATCACAGGGAACTTTACTTTACTCATATAAAAAATGAATTTTTATTGAAGTCTTGAATTCTTTCGTCATCTTCAAAGCCATTGTTTGTTGTGATAGTCGGAGATGGAAATCCCGGCTCTATTGAGTCATTTCGGGCTTAGAAATATAAAGCTTTGATCTGCAGTCATTTTCTTCATTTTGATGCCACGTTTTTCAAACTTTATGCGGATATTCTTTACTGAAATTCTCGAAGCATTTGAATTCTTTCTGTCATCATTGTCTCAAACCTCTCACATCCTTATACTTATATATATTCTCTTGAAATATTTGTGGAGGAAATTCGAAAATTCAGTCGTAATTTTGATACCTGAGGCCTTTTGAAATCACCATTGAAGAGTTCATCTTTATCCAAAACCACACATTGCCTTTTACTTTCCAATGAATTGTTTGCCCTTCAATCGTGTTTCCATTTTCCTGATGTCGGAGAGGTCCTTGGCACTTGATACAACCTCAGCAGATCCAGTGTGACAGTATCTGGAGAGTGTGATTGTTGCCACCCTGATTGAGCTTAAGGCAATGTCAGTCTGAATGGTCCTTGATTCAACAGCAGATTTTACTGATTTGTACATGTAATGTGTCTGGTCATATAACGGAAGAAGTCAAGAATAAGAATAAGGGTTTAACCTTCAACTTTAAAATTTGGAGCATGCGCACATCACTATCGTCTATGAAAGCTAATCTGATTTCTTTGGCTTTCTTTTTGGGACTGGTGCAATACCCTAAAGTTTGATTATCCATTTAGCTTCCATGCAAGTTTTTATCCTCAAGTTATTATTTGTTGATACGCTGGTTCATTACAGTGAGGCCCTTGAAAACGATCGGAATGGATTGAGTGATTAGTTTGGAGATGCCCGTGGTGTAATGTTTATCGTCGTAGGAAATGGACACGGCAACACGAGTTCAAATTCTGGACGAGACTGATTGCATTTCAAGTAGCACAAATAACCTTGGGAAAGATATGAATCCAATTAATTTCCCTCCATCCATGAGTAAATAGTAGGACAGACTGTGTGCTTCAGCCTTGATGAGGCAATTAGTTTTGGAGAAGGAAAACACTGAATTCAAACCTGTTAAACTCCGCTTAAAAATGACCCTGTGTTATATCCTGCCCGAGCAGAGGGGTTGGTCAATATGGTTATAATACTCATTTGATTTGAGTGTTGTTGTTACAAAAAAGAGTCTCTCCTTAATTCTTAACGATGATCTCCGTGAGTTAATGGACTGTAGACTTGAAGGTCGCAATTTCGAACTCTAGTGGAGTTATGTTTATTTTCAGACTAATGCACCTTGGAAATGTATATACAGCCTTATTCTCCGCAACTATAAGTTGAATACTATTAATAACCTTCTTTTAGAAAGGTTTTCTTGGTATAAAAGAACCCACGAAGGTTGATATCACATTAAGAATTGAGGGAGAGTCTGAGGTGTAAACGTATGGCCCCTGCAGCAATGGGTTAAATAGGTCCTCACCCCCGTTCTTCTACAATTGAATAACGTAGGAATGTTGTTGAGCCCTTAAAAAAGTAATTAAACTTCATCATTTAAGACCTCATATAGAATATTGTATTCAAACCCTGACTCCAGTGTATACACATTAAAACTTGAGTATAATATTGCGTTTCGTCAGTGTACAAAGAAGAGTGACAAAACTAATAAAAAGCATAACACTGTAAAATTACTGGCTGAGATGGGAGAAATTACGATTTACTTATTTCATAAAAAAAATAATGAGTGGTAAACGAATTGAAAATCTTAAAATATTTAAAGAATAATTACTCAAATTTTAAGTTATGATTGATATTTTTCCTCGAACGGGAAATTTGCTGAAAAGGCAGATTTCAAAGAAAATAAGTCTATTAACACATTTTAAACTCTTTTAGAAATATATTTACTTTAAAAATTGTCTAATCAAATAACAAACTGCAATAGAAAAATGGTTTTAAGACTAATTTCAGTTTTAAGAATGATTTCAGATGTTATTTTAAAATGAGGGTATTTCATGAAAGTGTCGGATGACTTATTTAACAAAATTTGATCAATATATAGATGTTGTATTAATTTAGTATATGTTCCCGGAAAAATTCCCAATTTAAAAGTTAATAGGAGAAGAGAGTAAAAGAAGAGATATCAAGGAGGTCTAAAAATAGTAATAATCATGGTAGGCCTGGTCCCTGCAGATTGTCAAAAGAGTTGCTGGGTAACTTTAATTTGTCAAGAATAACATTATGCAGAGATCAATGTTTTTTAAAAAATATCCAAGTGATTATTTCTTGGTTCTGGTTCTTTTTTTCAACAATCAAACTATTCAATGATAGACAACTGTTGGAAGTTTAGATTCTCTTCATCGCTCAAATGGTTTGTTTGACTTCAAATTTAGGCTTAGGAACATATACTTTTAGATAGATATATATATACTAATTAAGATCAATCATTCATTGTTCTTGCATAATTTTTACTATCATAGGAGCTGAAATGCTGCTTTATTTCAGGGTTTGAAGAAATCATTCAAACAAGAATAAAATCAATTTTTTTGAGAAATTTCTCTGATTCAACAAAAGGAAAATTAACTGAAAACTAATTTAAGTCTTATTTTTTCGATGCAGATATCTTATTCCAATTCAGCGCATCGTAAATAAAAGTCTTCAGTTTTAATGAACATATTATGAAAGAAACTGAAATACTTAAATTTCTGTGGGTGATGTCCTAAATTTAAAAAAAAAGAAGGTATCTGAAAAAAATCTTTCCATTCTCTTTTAAACATTAGAATATGAAAGAAAAATGAATGAGACGTAAAGGTTTAAATCAGTATGATGACATATTGTAAAATAAAAACTGAAGTGGGAAAAATTGATGACAATTTGACAAGACATATCAAATTGTAAATTGATAAATTGCATTATGCTCTAATTATTTGCATTTAATATTATCGATGAAAATGTGTACATCCGTTTCAGAATCGCTGATAACAATGTTGTAATTTACATCTGTAATAAGACAACAAATGTAAGTGATATTTTTATGAAATCGTGGGTCTGGGCTTTCTGTCCTTTATTTTATCTCGGTAATATTCAAGTAAAAAACAATGAGAACAAGAAGTAAATTGTTCTAAACATTATCCTTTTGTCTTGCTACAACATACGGAATAACAATTAAATGCAAAACACTTTATGTATGAAAAAGATACAGACAAAGATAGTCACTAAATATTTAAGAACATCTCATTATCTTTTATTTTTGCCAATATTAATGTTAATCTATATGGGAATATAGTCATTTATTCTTTTAGTGGGGGTGCCCCGTCTTTGTTACTGAATACTTTTTATTGTTTGTGCTTCTTCACAAATCCTCTCAATGTTACAGACCAGTTTTATACCTTTTAAACTGAATTGCTTTCAAGAATAAAGAATAAAAAAAAATGAATGAATTGTTTTGTGCAGAACATATGAAGTGTATTATTGTTACCTTTTCTCTCGTTGAAAAATAATCTTGTATAAGAAATTGCTCCTGAATATATTGCTTAGTTTGGTCTTTTAGTTTTATTGCATATCAACCATTGTTGGCTATTTAATGCAAAATTTTCTTTTTACATATATTTCAAATATATGATTAATAGATACACTAAGTTTAATCATTAAACACTTCCGTTTCTAATAATTCAATTTAGCTTAAGTCAACAAAGTTAAATGTTTCCTTGTATTGCTATGTATCACTAAAATAAACATCAGTCATTTTTCTACACACGGTTCGATGGTCAATCGATTCTCATTAAAAAATCAATATAGCATGAGGGATTTACTTGCCCTCGTCTTAAATGTCAAACAGTTCTATTTGACCCATAGATAGCACCCTGTCAGATGTTACGCATCCGAGCCAGAGTGGACCTTGGAGCCATAGCAAAAAGTAGGATCAAGAGCTGGTGCATTTATCAGATAAGAAGAACTTGTTGTACTCGAGAACTGATGGTTGTTTATAGTTATCTAGCTGTACTGCTTGTTAATAATTATAATTGGGTACTATCGGTGAGTCTTCAAACTCGACAATTGCATGTGGTAATTTTATGTATCCAATTTGTTCGTTCCTAAACACTTACTTTCATTATCAATTCTGAATGAAACAATATTCATCTTCCGAGAAACATTTTATATTTTTCATTGATTGGTACTTCATGAACATTTATGCAGTATATTACTAAAATGATAACATACAAACAAACGAAAACTTGCAAGATAATTTGTTTTCACTATTTATCACTTTGGCCTGATGTGAATAATATATTTTTATTCCTATCTCCCACCCCAAAAATAAAGAAGCTTGCTGGCGTCTTCTCTGCACTGCAAATTACGATTACGGTCAATGTTAGCTTGGGAAAAATCACCAGGAATATTGGAAGAAAGCTTGATGTCATGCTATCAAGACATGATTCGCAAATGATACTTGAGTTTCATAATATTCAAAGATGAAAAATGTTGAAAAAGAAAACTTACTCTGCTTATTCGTTGCTTTCAGATAAAATTCATTAATCCTCATACTTTTCGTAAACCAATAAATCATGTTCATTTATTTGTCTTAACATGCACTTGAGGTTCATCATCTTTTCTTTTATGTTTTGATTACAAAGGGATAGCATCTATTTTCATATATTGGAACAAATAATGATGAAACAAAAGCTTTTCCCTTAATGGTAATTAAAGAAACGATGGTAAACACAGAAAAAATATGAGTATTTCCTCAAGTAATGATGCTATTTTAGTTGACAATCATGAAGTGGACACACACACACACACACACACACACACACACACACACACACACACACACACACACACACACACACACATATGTATATATATATATATATATATATATATATATATATATATATATATATATCAGTTAAATCAGTTAAATAAAATTGGTTATCATCAGACATTTTTCGCATCGAAAAAGTGTTACTTTTAATGAAACAAGTTAATCACCTCAAGGGTTAGTTCTTATACTAGTATAAGCATACTAGTAAACTCTTCAAAGCAACGAGGCTTAACTGGTCCTTAAATTGATGTCTTGGCAGACGCAATCTGTGGACTTAATTCCGACATAACCGGTGTAGGATGATCTTGACTGAAAAGTCAAAGCTATAAAACCTACAAATGTGCCTCATGTCTTGCAACTTTGGCAGGAAACCTGGGCAGATCTATTTTCAGTCTACCTTTAGTCTTCGGTAGAAAAAAGTTGAGGATCTGTGAAGCAATAATAGTGGATGAAGGGTGTCATTTTGATGAATCAAAAAATTAAAGAAGTTTTTTTTTCCTATTGTTTAATTTTTATCTAAAGTGGCCCAGGAAGGCTTTCATTTTATATTATATATAAAACCATTGCTTCATTAAAAGTAATATGTTAGGAGGAAAAATAAAAATTATTTAGAGTGGCAAATTAATTTTGAGTGGTAGTATATATATATATATATATATATATATATATATATATATATATATATATATATATTGGGGGACGTTCATTTTATAAATAGAGGTAATTTTGCGTAAGAAGTTGGCAGAAGGAAGTACTATTTACAAATAAATTGATAATTTTCAAATAAATTGATAATGGTGGGTCCTTTCATGCTACAGAAGACGCTCAGCGTGGCATTATTTACTGACTTCTTCACCCCAAACGTTTCTATTTCCTGGACTGTCTTATCGATTTAGTTTTGTTGTTGCAAACCTATGTTAAGCCGATCTGTAAACATTTTTGACTAAAACACATTTCTTCGAACACATTATACTTTCTTCTCTAAATTCTACATGATTTTCAAATCTTAACTAAAAAATATTTGATAACAGACCACTATTTAACTACGAGGACTGTTTGATTTTCATCTAAAATATTTTTGTGAGACCAACATATTTTTGCTATAAACCAATTCCAAACAACGCAGACTAACATTTATAGAAAAAGAATTCTAAAAGAAAATTTTCCAGCTTTTTTTTCTAAAATATATACCAATTGATTAGTGAGTACCATGCGAAGTAACTTTAAAAAAGGAATCTAGTCCTTATAGAAATATGGTACAAAAAGAAATAAAAATCATGGTACAGATTTTGGTGATGTTTTCTTTTGCGTATATGATTATGGTGGTTCAAAGTTTATGCTCTTTTGGCACTTACATCAAGTGACCTATACGGTTCAAGCACTAGTTGGGATTACCCTAGTAGTTGGTACACTGACACGTGCATTTGCTTCACTCATTAATAGGAAAACTGCATAAATGAACTTACAATTCTGGAAATTTTGCTTCATAAGTTCGAAATGTGCCGAATGGCCACTATAGCTACCAAAAAAAGATTTCTTGTGCAAAAGGCGAACGCATTGTTAATTTCAATACAGTAAACAACTGTTTAAAGAAAATATGCTCGAGTTGCAAGATGCTCGACGATCAGGTCCGGTAGGCATAACAGCATAAATTCTGAGACCGTGCTCTAAGCCATGGAGGTAAAATTTGGAGATCTTTGGCGAGCTCTGCATATCACAGTTCTGAGCGGTTTATTATTTTAATGGCTTTTACAAAAGCATTAGAGATGACCAGCTGTACCTTACGTTACTAAAATATTATTATATTTTTGACACATCTCCGTATGTTAACATTATAAACTTAGAGCATGAATCATGCAATACATTTTTTATCAAAGTATTTATTGGGAATAATCTTATTTGGTATCATCTTTGTTGATAGATAGTTATAGAATGTCAATATATCTAGGGATATCTGTACCATAAGAAATTTACAGAAAATGTTTTATCTGTAAAGTAAACGACCTTTTATTCAAAAAATGGGCTGAACATGTACAAACCTGAGTCAAAAAGTTCGTCTATTTAGTGGAAACCCATTGACTATCTGTGTAAGAACATGTTCCAGGTGGAGACGTCAGCAGAGAAGGTCAGGGTGAAAGTTTTCGGAGATTTGAAAGGGTCCATTTCAATTACTTACCTTGAAAACAGGGTGTAACTGTAAATAGTGCTTCCATTTACCAACATCCTAGGCAAAATCAACATTTATATCGAATGACTCTTGTGTATTCAGTAAACTATTCTTTTTTTTGTTGTAAACCAAGGTGTTCTGTTCAGGACCAAAAAAAAATCCACCTAATTATTTTCAGGGGATGGATTCCTTGCCGCATAATGACTAACTTGCTAACGCAGGATCGTCCTTGAGTAGTCGTCAAAGTCTTTGAGTAACCGTCAAAATGACAATGTTACTTGAGGGTTCCTCCGTACTTCTAAGTGCATTGTGCTTCTTATTTGTATGTTTTGGGAAATGAAAGGTTGGAGGTCTTACAAATGTTGTTTTGTCGGGTCTGGCTTCCAGATATACTGATAGATATTCATGAATTTTGGATTCAACAGATGAATGCAAGATACATGAAACACGATATCACAGACACTACTATATAATATGATATATATATATATATATACTAATCTAATATCTACCAACATCCACGGTTTCAGAAAAGAAAACGACCCCCCCCATAAACAAGAGATAAAAGTATCTCGAATCACTGCCCGGGAGAAAAAAAAAAATTATAGATCAAGAAGAAAGAAAAGGCCAACCGCGTCCGACACTTTGAAAAAAATCAAGGGATACACAGTCAGTTGGTCAAAAGAAAACTAAAAACCTTCCGCGAATCCTGAAATGCTACAATTACAAAAGTGCTCAACACAAGTGGAGCCAATTATAAAATTAACTTAAGTTAATTATATATATATATATATATATAATGTGGATCTTGCTTTCCTATAACACAGAAAAACTCACATCCTCCGATATACGAATGATTCTCAATGACAAGACAAAAACCCTAAATAAAAATAACAAGAAAAATCGCCTGCAAATCCTTGAGTTTATACCTACATACAATAGAAATGTAAAATAATAACAAGAGAAAATGCGGGCGTGCTTTAAAAAGGGAAACCCTTAGTGAGAAACTGAATCACTTCTAATAGCAGCACTAAACAACGCCATAAGGATCAATTATATAAAAAAAGAATAGATAAAAGAAGAAACCAGCAAATGTAGGTTATATGGAGATAGAGACAACCATCAATCACATAATAAGCGAATGCAGCCAACTAGCACAGAGAGAGTATAAAACTAGACACGATTGGGGAGGAAAGGTGATTCTATGGGAAATGTGTAAGAAATTAAAATTTGACCATACAAACAAATGGTACATACACAGACCATAACATGTCTAGGAGAATGATACGCATAAGGTCTTCTGATATTTTGACATATAAACGTATCACATTATCTGGCCCCTTTGTGACATCCTTTCTGTTCTTTGAGGAAGTGTCCGGAGCTTATCAATGAGTAGTAAACGTCTTCCCTAATTTGCGCCATTAGTATTTTCTAGTAGGCACGTTATGGGTCTATACTTGTTTGCGGTTGTTCTTTTGGGTGTAACTTTCTGGATCAAGTAGGTATTCTCTTTGGTCATCCATTCGGGTGAATCAGTTTTCTGTATACATTCATTTATTTCTAACATACCGAAAAATAAATGGTTCAAATCAATCGTATACTTTTCGGAATAGTTCGACAGAAAAACGGATAAAAATCAATTGCGCTATCTTCATTGAAATTACAAAATTTCTGCACGCATTTCATTAAGCGGTGATAGTGGAAAAAATTCATTATGCATTTAAGATTAAAGACAAATTTCACTAACGGTAATAATTTTATTATTATTATTATTATTAATATGATATCCAGTTTGTCATCTGATGTGAAAAACTCTCAAGCAGTAAAATACGAAAATGAAAATATAATCGTCCAAATAAATCATACTTACACCAAAAGACAAAAAAAAATCAATAATCTTATATATATGTATATATATATATATAAGATTATTGATATATATATATATATATATATATATATATATATATATATATATATATACATTCAATTCTTTAGCAAAGCTGTATGCATCTAAAACAGCGATAATACCTTCGTAAAATAGAATCCAATCATTCTTGCTCCAAGTGAGTAAATATTAGTGCTTACAATACTATTTAAAACTTTGTGGGAAAACTGCATTCAAACCTGTTAAACTCTGCTTTAAAACGACATTGTGTAACAGCCTTCTTAAATACACACACACACACACACACACGCGCACACACTGTACAAGCAGGATGTGACACAATGTCATATATATATATATATATATATATATATATATATTTTAAAAGATGTTTCGTATTTGGAGTTTTTACCAGCTATAACCCCATCTTAGTCAACTTTTACCTGAAGTACATTTAGAATTTCATGTAGCTATAATTGCAGACTTTCCTCCCTGTGAAGATTCTAGTGAGGTATGCAAGGAATTTTGATCAGAATTTTCAGCCATTGTCTGAATTCGATGCATAAATGCAGTGTCCTTCCCCTAATCAGTTTTGGCAGCGAATCCTAGGTTATTTGATGAAGAGGAAATATTTTTTCAAATCTTTCTCGTGTCATGTTTTATTTAAGCTTAAGTTCTCTTATATATTTGTCTGAAAGGCGGTGAAAATGGTTATCACTTCCTATTGAATTTGTACATGTTTTTAAAATAGGGTCGATTTTAACGACTTTCTTTAAGTAAAAAAACAAAGAAGATCAAAACATGTTGATATATTTGATGGTTATTCCTATTTAGGAATTTGTGATTGATTCTAATAAGAATTCTAAAATGGTTTCCGCTATAGCGAGAATGTATGTGACGAGCAATGTAACATAAAATAAGAATATCAAAACGACGTTGAATACGTGATAAGACAAGACTAATTATCATTCCCTTCTAAACAGGACGATAAATTACTTTAATTTTTTAAGTTAGCGAATTTAAAATTCATGTTACATGTTGAGCTTTTGTCTGATTTAATAATAGGCACACTATCACTGATAAATATGTACACATGTACAAAAACGTTTATTCTATTTTAAAAAAATAAACCCAAAAAACCTTTTGTTTTCATTCATTGGATAAACTGAAAAGAACAATTAATTCTTGGATTATTACATAAGTATATATTGGATTACGAAGTTTCATCGCAATGGAATTTAAGTATATATATATCACATAACATCCGTTTTTACCAAAGTTGAAATGTATACTATAAACTGAATTAACATAACAAGGAAATCTGACAAGCATTGCTTGCGAATCACGGAACCACTAGACTGCTGCTTCGATCTAAATAGATCTCATCAGCTGTTTATACCGTGATTTCTCTCACTGGAGATCGAGTATAAAGTCATCTCCAGGTGACCATCTCATCTGTATCAGTAGGGGTGTTACTAAAAGATGTATCAGGTTAACTGGTTACTTGTTTACCATGACTAGTTAATCGGGCATTGCTTGTGTGCGATGGGGGCTTAATGTCAGTGGTTGAATATCGGCTCAGCATTCAGTGGACGCTGGTTCAATCTCCAGTGGGGAAGATCATGCTATACACTTCTGATGAGACTGAATAAGGTCTAAATAGCTGTACTCTAGCTCCGTTTGTCGCACGCAGTACCTGCCAGATTTTCTGGTCATGGTAATTCAATTTATAATATCCGTTTAGATCGCTTAATTTTCCCCCGGAAATTATATAATTCTGGTGCATTTAGACAGGAGGAAAATGACTTTTTTAACTAAGAAATTATCAATCATGGTACATACATAGAACTCTTATAGAACTCTCGTATAGTTGTTCCGCTAACGATTATTGGATTATTTTTGTGACACGAGATAATATTTAACATATTTGACATTGCATGCAGGTCTAGAATACAATTCACATTTTTCCTTGGCTAGACGTTTTAATGTATCAATGTCATATTAAAGATATCTGTCTCAATGAAGCATGCTAGGAAAAAATCTATGCAATTTTTGTCAGGCTGAATATAAAATTGCTGAAGGTCCGGAATATAAAGTTCTTGCTGCGCACACTCTGTTTGCTTCAAGTGTGGATGATTTAAGCAGTAAGTATACCTTCTTAACTTAGAAACAGAACCTTGAACCACAGTCATTATCATCATGCCACACATTGAGCATGGATTTCCCTGACCATTTCTCGCTACCTGTCTTTATTGTCCATCGTTCCGGGGAGGTCCTCTAGGTTACACCCTTCATCGGCTCAGAGCTGTTGTAGATAGGTTCTAGCTGGTCCTCCATACATTGCTCGTTCATATGAAGGGGTCCACAGGAGTACATTGCTTATGAGATCGTCCTTATTTCTCCCGCTGTGTTCCACATAACTGGTTCGTCTAACCCTAACAGTTTTCGTGATGGATGGTACGTGGCCGTAAAGCTGCTTTTTTTGTAGAGTGTTACCTCCAGGATTTGTTCAATACAGCTTGCAGCATTGTTGTGTAATTGCTGTCAAGTTTTTTTCTCCATAGGTTCAGTTAGCGTCTATGTGGTGTATCGACACGATCGCCGTTTGGAAAAAAACTGCGTTTTATTTTATCGGTCTCGTCTGACTTCCATATGACCGATAGCCTATCGACATCTATTGATGCCTTTGCTAGTTACATGTTGATATCTTCTTGGTTGATGAGACTCTGCTTCCACAGTTGTTGAACTTGTCCACTAGTTTCAGAGGACCACCCTTTAGCGTTGATTTAAGCTCATGTATTCTGTTTTGTTTGCGTTCACATGGAGGCCTATGCCAGCAGTGCTTGTTCCAGGCTATGTATTAGGGATTCGGCTTGGGTGGGTGAGTTTGCAGAAAAGATATATCATCAACGTAGTTTGCATTCGTAATAGTTTGTGCTTCTTTCCTTTGTTAGATTGAACCCGTTTTCTTTCATTAAATCTATAGACGTTCTACGCACATAGATTAGGCAGATAATAAACAGGTATGGGCAACTCTGTACAGCACACGTGCTAGGTTGTCGAAGCAATCCGTGTCTCTATCCAATGGGTGGACTTTTACTTTTATCTTTTATATAGCATCGTTATGTCTGTGATGGTTTCTTTGTGGATGTCGAAGGCGACAATTATTTACCCCTTTTTCTCTCTGTGTATAGGGTTAAATGCCTCGGAGAAGCCGATGAATAATAGTGTTACTTCGAGGGTTTTCGCACGAACATAAAGAACACGACGGATAGTAATAATTTATGATGTCGTGGATCGATTTCCTCGAAAGCCATTTTGGTTCTTCCAAAGTATTTTCTCAATTTTGGGTTCTATGCGGTTTCGCAGTGGATCATTGTATATCGTGGCTGCAAAGGATATAAGGGTTATACCTCGGTAGTTCTTGGCTATTCTGAGGTCACACTACTTGGGTAAAAGGGGGATGCAGCTGTTTGTCCATCAGTCTATTGAGTTTTTGTTATCTACGACGCTACAGTATTGGAGCAGTATGTCACTGAATTCCCTGTTGCTTTTTTTATTTTTCTTAGAACTAAGTCAAGTTCTTCATGCTTAACTGCCTTAGTTTTATGTGTAGTTGCCCACTAATATTTTTGTGATCTGTTCATCCGTAACATTCAGAGGTTTTCCGTGTAAATTTTGGAAATGTTGTTTCCTAGGATGTAATCATTCTTCTTGGCTGGTAGCTTTCAGTTTAGTTTTCGCATTAATTTTCTTTCTACTCACTTCGTGTATAGTCTGCCATGCTATCCTAAATTGTCTATGTTCAACTGAATCTCTAATCTTATTGATTGGTTTTTGGGTGTATTGTGTTCGTTCTTTTTGGTATAAGTAAGTTAGTTCATTATGTGCCTTCTTAATTTTATGAACATCGATATTAGTTGCGTTCCTTCAATAGCTTTGGGAACCGTTTTTACGTCTGCACGCTTTTTTCTAACCGCTAATGTCTCTCATTGGAATCAAGATTTAGCTCTTTGTTAAGTTGGTGGGCATTCTGCAGCCGCTTCTAAGTGGGTACTTACGAAGTTCTCATATTCGTCATTCGGAGTAGGTGTTTCTGATATCTCCTGGAGTGCATCGAATTCATTTCTTAGTGTTAATGTATAATCATCTCTAATATCCCTGCTGTTAAGCAGGGGCCAGTCATAGGGCACAGTTGGTGTTCAGGCAGCATTCCTTCTTAGTTTCAGTCGTATGTCTGCCGTGCCTATTCGATGATCGGAGTACACACTATTGAAAGAGGAATATACCTTGCTATCCAATTATTGCTATTATACCATTTCTTATTCATGATGTTGTAGTCTATCTGTGCTTTAGCGTTATTTGCGTAGGTGTAGGTCCATAGTTTTCCCTTTTCTGAAATTTTGTATTAAGGCATGTGAATATATTTTCTCGTGTGAAACCCATTAGATATTCCCCATTTGTGTTTGATGAGTTGTGTAAGCTGATTTTTTTGTTTATGTTTTTACCCATTTAGGCATTCATGTCTCAACCGATGATGAGAACATCGAGGTTCGGGACGCTACCAACAAGTGAAGATAGCTTGTTATAGGCGATGAGGTCCGTTTCGTTACTACCATTGCTAGGGCTGAAGCTGTAGATGATTGTTGTGCCGAGGCTGCCATTAAACGAGGCTACCATCAGCCTCGTTTGTATTTTTCGATGCTATTCAGCGATAAGCATACCTATAGTCATTAATGCGGTGTTGACAGATTTTTTCCATGCAGATGCGGAGTTAAATGTCCATCCATTGTCTGTATCGTGGTGTTGTATTTTGACTTTTTGACCCGGTCAAAAATGCCATTCCAAGGTGATGCACCGGAAGGAGGTGTCACGTTCTAATGGCAGTTATGAGAGGAAATCGCGTGGGCGGAAATTGGCTGATGATATGAGACATGGTACACCCATAGACTGATACACCGGAAGAGAGTGACCTGTGAACTGCATGACAGTTATTTCCGCTTGATGACGATTTAACATTCGATTTCAAAGATCGAGTGGGCGACGAACTATTATATAACGCAGTCAAGACGGAAGTCGAGTGCCATTTGAGTTGCAGACAGTTGGAGAAGAGAAAGACGAGATGTGGTTGGGAAAGCCACACATGGCTGAAGGGGCTTGGGGCACTGATGAGTTAGGGTCCAGAGAAGATGCTGATAAGATGCAGTAAAGGAAGCCATCACCCAGCATAGTGAGCCTCTTGAACTCCGGTTGAGCATCAGGAGAACAAGAAAGACACAACGTGATGGCCATAAGAGTGGGAGGTCAAAATATTGAAGTTTCGGTCTCCAGGTCCCTCTCACATGCAAACCCTGAGTAACCCTTTTCGAACCCTTGCAATAAAGTGAGAGGTATATTTTATAAAGAAGTCTCCCTGCGTCTTTATCCTGCGTCTGTCGTTGTCATTGCGCTTTTATTATTGTGTCGTTATGATACGGCACATGAGAATATAACAGTGGCATTTTATATCTTCGCCATGAAAATATCTGTGTTCTTGGATGCATGTTAGGTCTTTGCTATGATTTATCGTAGAAGTTATCTGCTCAGGGAGTTGGCCTGTTCTAACGTTGAATGTCGTTATTTGTATCGTGCTTTTATATTTTAATAATGTTTGTTTTAGTAAGTGTTCTGTAGCTGATTTTCGCACACTCCAACCTCAGCAGGACGCACCACTTTTTACCGTCGAAAAAGGCAATGTGGTTTGGACATGTGGTTTGAGTAAAGTTTGGTAAACTTTCGATAGCTGTGTTCCATTCTATTCCATAGAAGCCACCCTGAAAGATGAGCAGTAGTAGTTCCCTTATCGAACTATTTGATACTGACCGAGGTCTCATTGGGATTCTTTCGCTCAGCACCTAGTTATGTTATATAAAGGATTTCGGTTCATGCCTTTGAGTTTAGTTAGATTGAGAAACTTTCGGCTCAGAACTTGGTTAACTTAGGTGCAAAATTGAGGCAGGTGTTAATGCGGGCGCGCGCCGGCGGATGGAGGTGTCACTCAGATGTTATAATAGTCAGAGACGAAACGCGGTGACAGGGTTCGGGTGACGTCACGCACCGGAAGCGCGCGGAGGTTTGTGTGAGAATCTGAAGAAAGTTAAGAGTTGGGTACTAGAAACCAAACGAAAAGGATCGATTTTTGGAGCTCGCAGACGCGAGGCGAACTTGCGCCCTATGCGGGCCGCTCGAGACAGGGGCCAAATGAATAAGACAGCATTGAAGATTGTGTCTCTCCTCCTTACGTCGAAACCTTTAACTCTAAGTTAATAAAAAGGTTTCGTACCTGAACAAGAAGTCGTTACGTGTTTTCGAAATCCGAGATTCCTATGTTCTATCGTTATCGACATTATCTGTCCATTTCCCACATAGCTGTATCTGACTACGTAACAGTTAGGCTTGCCATGACCGGTCGTTGGGATCATCCGCTTTTACATCCACCACGCTGCTTACGTAAAAGATTTTAATACTTTTGGAAATATTGCTGAGAGTTTGAAAACCAAATTTAGGGTAGAATGGAATGATTTTGGGAGAGGGAGGAATGAAATGGGGGAGAGGTTAATGAATGCATTTACAAAGGAACACGCCTAAATGCGTGTGTATATCTCTATAAAAACGAAAGATTTAAGAGCTTCCCCATTTACATTAGAAATAACTCGCTTTTCTCTCAGAAACTCAAAATGAAAAACAAAATTGGTGGCAGCCTCTTGAACTAGTCAACTAACAGGTAAGTTATTCCCTGTCTTTTTTACTATATTGTCATTTTAAATGCATAGAATATTTTACTATGTGTAAAATCATTGCTGAATGTTATGTTTTAAATGTAAAAGACTATTAATTTAAATACTATTTTACAGTTGAACAATGAAAAACGAGTTAAAATATATCAATACTTTTGGAAATATTGCAGAGTGTTTGAAAACTAAAGTTAGAGTAAAAATGGAATGACTTGGAGATTTTGTGTAAAGTGGTCAGAGAGAGAGAATAGGGAGGTTAAAATCAATGAATTAAAAAAAAAATACCACTTTACATTATAAAATTTCTATCAGATTTTTATTTAAAGCTCTATATAAAAGAAATGGTTTCACTTTTACTCCCTAAAATAAAATGAATAAAAAGAGTCTATTTTATTCACTCGAAGTTCAATGCGGGTCAAATGTGAAAAATTACCTAATTTTATTCTTTACGATTCTGAATAATAAGAAATGACATGGGTTCTGCATCAATAAAGTCTTTTTCTCTGTTTCTTTTCCTCGACATTGTGCTTACTGGTAAAAACAGTGGGAAAAATACTCCAATGAGCCAATATCCCGAGAGAGAATAGTAGACGCATTTATTGTTTAGTTTCATAAAGAAAATATCATTTTCCAACCTCCTTAGGGAAACATAACGGCGGGAGTTTTCAATTTTCATTAAAGTTACTTTAGTTCTTGCAAAATAAATAAACTCAGCGATAGAAAATAGTCTCATATAAAAAGGAATACATACACTCATTCACATGTAAACACGCTCTCAAAATATAGCTTCACACACACACACACACACACACACACACACACACACACACACACACACACACACACACTCACACAGACACACACACACAAGTCGATCTATCTATCTATCTATATATCTATCTATCTGTGTGTTTCTGTATATATCTGCACGTTGGTATATGTTTGTATTAATACACCAATCAATATATTATATGTATACTAGCTAAATCTGGGGAAATTATAAGTAATGCATATAAAAGAATTAAACCAATTTAAAACAAAATAATATACTGACATTAATCATTGTTGATTTATATTTCTGCTTTGAAATTTTCTGAATTAGTAGCAGCACATATACTAAAGAAATTGATAGAAACGTACCTTTACTGTTCAAAAACAAAAATGAAAGTCAACGTTGGTTTGAAAGTAAAAAATAATATTTATTTCTATAACACAGAATCATATGTAAAGTTAGTGAGCTTCGTTGAGGGTGACCCAAAGGCTCCATTCACCATAGCTACCATAGATACAAAGGTGTATAGAATGGCACAACTCCATACCCTGGAATTCTCCACTTTACCCTTGATCCTTACCTTATAATACTGTATGTCAAGCAAGCGGATTCAGGTACAATTTTTTTAATCTTTGGTAGAACTTGACCTGTATTGAACCCTGGTCTCCCGGGCCATTGACGAACATTCATTTATCTCATATATATAAAATCTAACCACCCATCTAAAATTTTATTATTTTCTCAAAAATGAGATATGTGGATGAATATATATATATATATATATATATATATATATATATATATATATATATATATATATGCTCCCCTACACCTGTAGGGTAGAGCTCTCTAGTGAGGGAAGTAAATGTGTTGCCATTAGCGTAATGCAAGGCTCTTCATATGAATCGAGCTCTCGGTAGCCGTTAAGCGGATATATGTACAAAAAAAACTTTTGTGATACTTAACCGTTTACATTTCCTTCGTTTGTGCTGGTTTCCTCGTGGCTAAGTGGTAGAATCTTGGATTGGCGTTCGAGTCAACCGGATTTCGATCCCATCTTCGGGAATCTAGCCTGTCTAGCCACACTGAAGAGTTCTGATAGAATGAAACACATCTGTCAGTGTATGACTATATATAAATATATATATATATATATATGCGCGTGTGTGTGTGTGTATATATATATATATACACGTGTGTATATATATATATATATATATATATATATATATATACGTGTGTGTGTGTGTGTGTGTGATCAAATATGGAAATCAGACCTATCTGATAAAAATCAATTTTATCTTAACGGCAGTCGTAACTACACTACTGTACGGTAACATCACATTGATGGTGACAACGCGTCTGGAAAAAAGCTTGACGGCAATTGCACAAGGATGCTACGAGTTATATTAAACAAATCATGGATGCAACATCCCTCAAAACAGCTAATGTACGGTCACATTCCAACCTTCTCGAAGACTATCAAATTAGACGAACAAGATATGCGGGACACTGCTGGAGGAGCAAAGACGAACTCATCAGAGAAGTTTTCTTGTGGACCCCTTCACTCGAACACACAATTTTATGACGGCTGGCTAGAACGTTTATACAACAGCTTTGTACGGACACATGATATAGCCTGGAAGACCTGCCGGGAGCGATGGATGATAGAGACGAGTGGTGAGAGAGAGAGAGAGAAAGAGAGTTAGGGCAATCCCTGCGAGCAACACGACAAAATGTAGATGATGCATATATATATATATATACAGAGAGAGAGAGAGAGAGAGAGAGAGAGAGAGCGTGCCGAGAAACAGCTAGACAGAGAGACAGAGAGAACTGAATATGACTAGTTTTAAAGAAAAAGAATTCAATAATGAATGGATTGATAATGTATATGTAGAAAAATAGGTGGATAGATAGATTGATACATTTGTGCATGCTTTGATATATGATTAGATTGATTTGAAAAAAACTTCATTATATACATATAAAGTATAAATGTTAACTCATATCTTTAATAGGAAAAGATATCATGGCAGAAGGTAAATGGCAACACTGAATACATATTTAAATTTTCTAACTATTATATGAACAGTTAATATAATTTGATTACAGTGTAGGACGAGGAAGCAAAATATGTAATAAAGTTAAAAAACTTTTTTTTAAAGTTTCATTAGTGCAATTTTTGAAAAACAAAACGCGATGAATCTAAATTAATATGCTTACCTCCATTATTCAAGAACCTTTTAAAATAAAATTTGGCCCATTATGAGTGAGCATAAAAAGAAACGACAAAGAATCTATGATTTGTTTAACGCCCAACCTAGCCAAGCGTTCTGCTGTATATAAATCCAAAAACATTTATAACAGAAAAATGTGATTTTCAAGAAAAAACGGGAGTGGAGGATTTAACAAAAACTTAAAAGAAGCCTTTTAACTGCTTTTGCAACGGTGATGAAGAAAAAACTGACAATGTCAATAAGAAAACATGAAACTGAAATGAAAGTCAATGACAAAAAAAAAAACGAAAAAAAAATGTGAGAACGGCATTTGAACAACACTTAACTCTCTGGATTATGCTATTTAAAAAGCAAAACAAATGCAACATTCAGTCTACAAATTGGTTCGCTTAAGACAGTTATTGAAGAAGAATGAAATAAAATGTCAGAAATATTTATTTTGAAGGCATGAAAATTGTGTCGAAGGTATGTGGATACAATTAGTGAAAAAAAATGGTTGCCATATTTCGTAAATTTACTATTTTGAATCGATATTCTTATTTGGTTATTTATTTTTGATATTAATAACAATCTTGTTTTCTAATCGAGTGGATCATTGTTTTACAAGAACATTTCTAGTTTTGCTTCTGCACCCCGTAAATGATTAAAAAAATTAAAAAAATTAAAAAAAACGCACACATTCTCCAAAAAGCATTGAATCAACATATTTATGTAATGCACATTATTTTATACAAATATCATAAATACAATTATATATATATATATATATATATATGCCCATGTATATATGTGTGTGTACGTACGTACGTACATATATATATATATATATATATATATATATATATATATATGTGATTGTGTGTGTGTGTGTGTGTGTGTGTGTGTGTGTGTGTGTGTGTGTGTGTGTGTGTGTGTGTGTGTGTGTGTGTGAATTTACTTCAGTCGGAGGTAAATATCATAGGATCTTCTGCAATTATATTATATATTTTCGTAATCAAATTGCTTTATTTTTGTCAATTACATTATATATTCACTTCATTACATATTCATTACTCCGAATATAATTTTGTATTAAGATAAAAGAATCTTCAAAAATTTATTTCATTTCCGAATGTAGAATATTGGTAATTGCCAAGTTATCACTGAAAAAATATTTAACATTCAATATGAATGCAAAAAATATAAACGCACTCTTTACTATCGCTTAGCACATATAACTCCCTATTCCTGCATCACGAAACACACACACACACACACACACACACACACACACACACACACACATATATATATCATCATCATCATGTCGCGCCGCCTGCGCGGATATCCCTGACCGTCTCTCGCCATTTCTCCCTATCATTATATATATAAGTACCAATAAATGTCACTGAATACAATGTAAATTTTGTATGAGAAATATGTAGATGATTTTGTGCAAATTCGCTGAAATCATTATTGTTGAACTGTCGCCGTACGTGATGGATGAAATGAAAGTCATTCTCACCTCGGGAAAACTTAATTTTCCATTGAAATGAAACCGAGAGACCACTGATATAAATAACATTTCTTTTAAAAAATTTATATCGGAAAATGATGAACATTTATTCGTGAATCAATCAGTCACTCTGAGGATGAACTATTTTTTTTTTTTTTGTGAATGCTAAAACTGACATAAGATAAAAACAATATCATTCTATTTCAATATCAGAAAGAAGTGTATTGTTGTCAAATGAAACAGATTTTCGATAATTGGAATATAGAAACATGTTTGGATTTATTTAAAATACCCCGTTAATTAAGTCATTTATTAATAAAAACTAATATAACATGCAGGCATTGGTGAAATAATGCAGTAAAAATCTAAGTCTTACATCTGATTAACGTGATTTAAAATTAATGTGTACATACAAAATCAAAACCAGAAAATGGTTGTGCAGTTGACAAGGAATAGGTTAAAACGCATCTCTCATGTTATTAAAATGATCGAAAGAGATACTCAGTTCGCTTTATGTATATAAAAGGCTGCATCATTACATGATGCAGCTTGGTGAAATTCCAAGACATAATTAAGCAATCTTTTTTTTTTACAAATATTAATTAAAATCTGCCCGGTAAATAGGTTTCATATAATAGTTAGTATGATTCAGTTTCTTGTTTGGCTTTGTGAATAAAGATTTTGTTGGTTGGTTGGATGGTGTTTTATAGCATATTACTACCTGTGGGTTATTTAATGCTAAATCCTGTTTTTATTCCATTTGTTAACAGATTTTTGTTAGCTATATTTTTAAACAGGTTTTTAGTGCTTATTTTTATGCTTACCGTCAAATAGTTTATATATTCCTATCTAACCTTAATAATTCTATATTATATTAATCCTTTGTTTGCCCGCAATTAATTGGTTTCATGTACAGCAATTTAACGTAGTTAATTCTATTTATTAAGTATTTCAATGTAAGATAAACCATATGCCCATAGCTTCAAGTTACTACAATTAATAAATTTGGCGTTTTATCTCCACATAATTAAATGGTTTCAAGTATTGCCATTAAACGTTAATAATACTATTTGCCCAAACTTTAATGATTTCCAGTTATCTATTCAAGCACTAATATTACTATTTGCACAAAGTTAAATGGTTTCAAGTATTGCTTTCTGAAACTATCTAAAGATTTTATTATATTTATTTGCACATACTTAAAATGTTTCATGGATTACAATCTAACACTAATAATTCAATGATATTAATAATTCGTCTGCGCTAAGTAAAAGAAAAATTCTAGTCTAGAAAATGTTTTAACAGTTGTATTTGACCATTAGTTGGACCATGAGAAAGTTTCACTAATCAAGGTCAGGGTGGACCTAGCAGTGATGGCAACGAAGATGTACTCCATATAACCCAAAGTTTCAGGACTGGAGCCTCACCTTCAGATGCACTGTAGTGTCATAAAAAAAAAGACACTAATTTGGGGGTGTTACAGGTTTGCAGAGATGTAGTTGACTTAATCTATTGAACTAGCCGACAGGGTGATGTTGAAAAAAGAACCTGAAATGAGTGGTCAACGTTGACTGTAAACATATTCATGGTTGATAGTGTCTGATCGGTGTAGACAGACACGGTAGCAGATTCTACAGTTGAAGATTTTGGCAGAGTTTGATAGTATGTCGTTCAGGTTTTTCTGCTGTAGCCTTTGTATATCTGCCAGTGTTTTCAAATGAGGAGACATTAGGGTTGGTTGTGAAATGTAGAGAGTCACAGCTGTCAACTCAAGTGGGTCAACATTAATAGACATTATATATGTTCCAAAGCATGTATCGCTGCTATAATTCTCCTCTATTGCAATGACCAGTCGATGGTTCGGCGTATAGTATGATCTCGACAAATGGTCGTATCGCATCCTTGAGACTTGTCCTGCCTAATGTTGTTGGAATTTCAGGAGTATGGCTTTGACGCTGGCGGTCTTTGTTTTATCAAGGACTACGATATTATTGATGAAGTTACTCCTGAAAATGTTGAGAATGAAAACCCTTGCAAACATTCTGCTGAACAGACTGGAACCCAACATCACCAAAGAATATATACCAGAATCAACATGAACAGCACTGACATTACGTATTTTGGCTGGCAGCTCCAAAAGAAGTGATTGGAACTAAACAGGGAGCTATATGTAACGTAAGTAGATCTGACGCATTCAACAATTAGTACAGAAGGAATGTGGCAGATTACTGATCAACTTGAGTGACACCCAAAATTTCTGAATATGATTATTCAGCTACACGGAAAAAAGCGTGACCAAGTAAACGCAACCATGATTTTTCAGTGACCTTCACGATCACCAACGAAGGTAAACAGGGTTGCGTGCTAGTACCATTTCTTCACCGTTTTCTTCATGATTATCCAATAACCATGAAATATCTTGATGACGGTAACTGATTCTTTATCAACCTCTATCTTGATACGAGGCTTTTTAATCTCCACCCTTAACAAACACACATGATAATTCAAGGGCATCTGATCCTATAACTCAGCTTTAAAATACATCATAGTAAGTAGCAAAATACTTCAGGATAGAGGAAAACTCAGATGGAAAACCATCCTGCTGTTTTAAGAAAAAGCACAACGTCCTACAAGATCACAATTTGAAACAAGTTTCAGAAATCTAAATGTATATTTTGTTAAATTTCTATTTACTTATTAGTAAAGAGAATACATTTGTTTAATTACAAGATAATATTAATATTTATATTCAAATATGCAATTCTCTTAGTATTTAGTCCATTATCTTGTAACATCGTTTAATGCAATTCACTGCCAATACATATATATATATATATGTGTGTGTGTGTGTGTGTGTGTGTGTGTGTGTGTGTGTGTGTGTGTGTGTGTGTGTGCGTGTGTGTGTGTGTGTGTAATCTTCATCAAGTCACGTTAGCAGCACTGATTCCCTTGACTTTCTTATCGATTACCCATTGTTGTCCTCTACCCGGCATCCACTGTCAACACATAGCTAATATATATATATATATATATATATATATATATATATATATATATATATATATATATATATATAGTGGTGGAAATAAGTATAAGACACCCCATTAAATCATTAATAATTTTCTCATCACTGCATCAATTCCTCAGAAAATTTGTGTCTGGTACCTAGATCCGTAGTGTGATAGTATACATATTCGATTTTATAAGAAACTTCCACCAAAAACAAGTTATACGTCTTCGAGAGTGGAAGAAAAGGATAAGACATTTTTTTGAAAATTTGTATTAAACAGCGAAATTGTACAAAATTCAATATTTAAATTTTATCCCTTTTCAATTGTAGTTCTTCAACACACTTGTTTTGTATTGAATGAATACATTTTCAGAGAGTTTCAGATGTAATTTACTTCCAATACTGTTTAATGCAAGATTTTAAAGTTTCTCTATCTTCAAATTAACGTTTACTATTGTATACTCTTTTTGACAAAATCCCCACAAATTTACATCTGGAGACTAAGTGGGTCAGTTCAAAACTTCAATATTTTTTTTTGTTTTCAAATCAGTCCTTCGGGAGTTCAGAACCATGCTTGGCTGGTTTTTCTGTTGAAAAATGTCATTATTAGTGTCTAGACGATTCATAATTGGAAAAGTGTTTTTCCAACATATTGATATATCGAGAGCAGAGTTTTGCTTCTCTTCCTTTACTACTAAATCAGCCTATCCAGACACAGAAAAAGCTCCCCAAACCATAACGGATCCTCCTCTAAATAGTCGTTTTTGAAAACAGCTGCTTTCCCTTTCTGAAATCATTCCAATAATACTGGGAGCCGTTTTTCTCATCAGAAAATTTCTCCTCTGTCCATATTACGGTTCATGGCACTTTATATAATTTCTCACAACTGCTCAGGACCTCAACATTGAAACTTATAGATTTTCCTTACAGTTTATTGGCAGAAATTTGTCTTTATTCATGTTCTTTTTGCTGGTGAGTTCCTAGGTATTTTGCTGCAAGTGCACACAACTATGCAATGTTCAAATAAGACTCACATAGCTTTCATTCATGATAAGAGTCTTTTTATAATCTGTGCCTGCTCTTAATCTTACCTCGGCATTCTGAAGTAAACCAATAATGCAATTTTTTCAAAACTGTCTTATAATTATTTCCACCCTCAAAAACTACGTTTTATTTATAACATTTTTGGGTGTAAAGTTGTTGTAAAATCGAATATAGATCGAGTTACCAAGCACACATTTTCAGAGGAATTACTGCAGTAAAAAGAAAATGATTAACAATTTAATGGGATGTCATACTTATTTCCACCTCTGTATATCTTTTATTGATCTGCCAAAACTTGTGTGCCCATCTGTACAGTTCACAAGAACTTTTCGCTAATGACTTTTTCATTGCTTCTCTAGAGGTGACCAGTATATCTCGTCTTACATTGATGTTGTGTGAGATAGGTTTGTGGACATATAATTGCTGCTTTTAGGGTATTGCTTCTAGGATTTGTCAAAAGCTGCATATACTATTTTATATATTTCCTTTCTAGCTTTTTGTACAAGCATGTCGTAAAAGGTCATGTGGTCCAATCGTATATTTGTACTGACATTTTTACAGCTTTAAAGACACTCATTTTATTTTATCAAAGAGATCAGAATTTCATATTAGCGATAATAGTCTGTTACTCTCATTCCATACAATTCCAAGCGTTAATTATCATTACTTTCTTTTGATGAGATTTTGCTACTGAGGTACGGAATCTTGTCTACAAATTTCAGAGTTTTGTCATTTATTGTAGATATGTATTTCTTTTGTTTAGAATCCACGATGTCTGTTGTATCTGAGTTCAGATTGTGGCAAATGCCTTTTCCAACTTATTCAAAGATTAGCCGCAGAAATCAGTCTTGGACAAGTGTATTTGCGAAATAGTTCAAGTGTATTTCCTTAAAAGACTCCAGCAAAAATTTCAAAGAAATCAGTGTCACCATCGGGTGAACAATTCATTTCTATCGAGTCTTTGTAAAGTAATAATATAACGCTAATAAATTCTTTACAAAGACCATAATTAGAAGTGCGTGATTTATCTTTTCTGTATGTATGGAATGAATTTCCTCGGTTAAAAATACAAATAAACTTATTTCATTGAAATTTTTGTACATAACCATTCGATGATTCGAAACAAAGTACAAATGTGTTAAGTTGTGGATTGATTTTGTCAAAATCTGATTAGATTTTTGTTCGAATATTTTCGACTTCTGGTTGGATACAACAGAGAATCAAGACATTTTAAACATTGCACTTATGGCCGTAAGAATAATACCCCTGTTTAACTTGATGATTTCAAAGTGGTCTTTCTTCTGAAAAAGGGGAGGATACAATATTTTTTTCCATTTTTCTTTCGTCTTACCTTTATAAAAGAAAACGTCTCATAATCGAAGATAAATGTCGTCACATTACCTTACCTTCATTTCTTCAGAATGTATTTCGTGGAGTTATGTGACTTTTCTGTTTTCAATTGGTTTTAGAGTTCACTCCCCTTAAAGTTTCCCAGTTGGCTGTTGATAATATTTTAGTAAGTTCATTTGTGATATTTGAAGTGTTCTTTTCACTTTTGAAAACGAACTTCTCGACACGCAGCTTTCAATTTTCAACTACCAAAATCGCCACTGCATTTCTATTGGTGTAGTAATACAGTTGAACCTTTTTCTGAATTATAAAATAAACACATTTCATTCGTAACATTCCACTGAATCTTCATTGTATGTGATCTTCATTTGCGCTTAACTTCATTTAAAACATCCTATCTTTTCACATAACTCATTAACTTATTAACTGGAATCGTTCATTATTTCTTAAATAGAAATATCTATATCTTCATGATTCTTTGTTACAAAAGCAAATCAGCAGATACGAAAATCACCTTAGTTATAATTAAGACCTAATTTGATACGTATGTGTCAAAACTTGTATACGTTTGATACTATTTTTGTCATTCACAGTATAATCTTCACGGTATATTTAGATTGGTAGCCTGGTTGGTGTCTTTGATAATATATCGAGCTTCGTGGGTTATTTAATGACATCCTTATAGAAAAACAGAAGTAAGACCCTTTAACCCATAACTAAAGGCAATAAGGATGATTATACATTTCCTAAATATATTAGTCCGAAAGTGAAAGCAATATCGTTACTAGTGCTTGAACACGTCCAAGATTTGACGTCTTGTCAATGTTTCCATTTACTACAACGCTAGCCATTGCTCCATGGAAGCCGAATATGTAATGTGCGGCAGTATTTTTATGCATTAAACCAACGCATCAAACTTGGGCAGCGTTTCATACAATTAAATATTTTTGTAGAGTACAGCTGGTTTGAATTTCGAGTGTCATTTCGCATTAACTGGTTGACGTCCAAAATCTACTGAACCCAGCTTTGCTACTTTTCTTCTACTAGAAGAGATTAACTTAACATCGCATTTCTAGGAAGGTTTAATTGAATTTATTAGAACATTTATCCGCTGTGAAGAATTAGGGTGGATTTTTAAAAAGTAGGGATAATAGTGTCTAACATTATGAAGAAAAACTTTGAAAATAAATACATTATCATAAATCAGTGGAGAGAGTTCCGCTTTAAATTCTCTATTACACGGATGAATACTGTTAAATGTTGTTAGATTCAAAAATAATAATTACACGTCGAAATAGCAATAACTCCAACTACTTTTGCATTAAACTTATTGTTGACAAAGACTTATTTCCTTTTAAACGATAAATAACATCAGAATATATGCTTTTGGCAAGGAACTAAACACATACACCAGCCCTATCAGATTAGGCTTACTTTGTCCGCTGCAAAGGGGTTATAAAACTTACAATGTACCCTTAAGATATGGTGACCAACATGTAACACTAAGCTGCACCTGATGGGGAAGATCCACTTCTAGAGACTCTAGTCGAGTGGAATAACTCTTTATTGCAATTACTCCGAGTTTCACGCTGACCTAGTGTGGTATTCCCTCTTATGTACTCATTTATGGAGCAAATGAATCTGTTCGAAAATCACTTTTTGGTAAGAACGAGGGAAAAAACATCTTAAGA
>OY757904.1:25666989-25794489 GCA_963585895.1 Sepioteuthis lessoniana
TACAAACAAGTAGAAAGTTACAGTATTGGGAGTCAGAAAATTTCTGCTGTTACATTACCTCTAGCATCATATTAGATAATTTTACAGTTATCAATTACCTTGGTTAATATGAATAGCATAAAGTTGACTGATAGACGAAGAAACCGCCATGTAACACAAAAATGAAATCAAGACAAGGATAATGGCCGAATTTACCAATTTAAATAAGGAAGCCAATAGAAAGTCTTGCTGGATATTTCGAAGTCGTCCGGAGGCCATGTTTGAAGCAAATAGGGATTTCTTTGGACGAATTTAATGTATAATATTTAAAGGTATTTACAAGTAATTTTTGCAAATATACCTAAAAAAGTGACATGTAATTTAGAAAACAATTTACCGAGCACAAACAAACATACAATATATATATATATCTATATATATTGGCAACTATGTAACTGTCAATTTTTCAGCCATTTGATATATCTGATTATTAAATAGATAAAATGTAACAGATGCCTCGCTTCGTCAGAAGATGACGTAGAAGAGAAACATTGTCACCGTACGCCGGCGAGTCTGAGTCTACGCAGTCCTCAATAAAATATATATGATATATCACCAATATTGTGTATTCTTCTTATACAAATATACCAAAATCTATTACCTTGGAAGCAATATCTTATCTATTGAAACTGATATTGATAGAGTAACGGGTGCTGGAAAATCTGACCCCTCTAATTAGATAAAAATAATAATTCTTCCAAGCAGTTGCTGTATCAGTACTACTGTATGGTAGGTCTACTTGGACTTTTAAAAACACGTTGAGAAATAGCTATGTGGGAACGAGAAAAGGATGATTCAAATAGTGTAAACAAATACTGGAAGGAGAAATCTAAAAAATAGCAACTGTACGGCTACTTGCCACCATTCTCACAAAACATCTCATTAAGATCTGCAAGACACCCTCGACACCGCTGGAGAAGTACTTTCAAACTCATAAGGCACGTCCTCCTATGGACATAGGGGTGGACTCAATGGTGTTTGTCGATAAACGAAAACCTGCATAGATAGGTTGAGTGTAGATCCTATGATCGACTAATCAAAATAGTGACCGGTAAGGAAGGTTAGAGAGGGTTAGGCCAGGGGATTGGTAATTTCGGTAAGTCTTGATAATACACACACACACATACAAACATATATATATATATATATATATATATATATGTTGTCATCCACGGACAGAGTTTTGTTGTAACCCAACGCTTCAGTGTGGCTAAACACGTAGGACGCTTCAAAATGAGATCGAAACCCGCCCAAATTTAAGTTAGACTTAGTATCATACCGCTTAGCCACCAAGCAAACCATGTCAGCTCCGGAATTATCAGGCATTATGTAGTAGCTTTCGTTTGTTTACATTTTCGTCTTCCCGGGTACCAGAGTGCTGAATTCCTTCGAAGATCTTTGCATTATGTGAGTGGTAGCCGTTAATTCCTTCACCAGAGTGCTCAACCACCACTGTTTCGTCCCATCATTTGTGTGTTTCTGCATTCATACGGGAATTATCATTTGGAGCAAGTAATGAATTACTTTTTCATTTACAATTAAAAATTTCTGTTACCGTGCAAGAGGAAATTTATCAGTTCTGAGAAAATATTACTGTAATTGATGTCAAATGTTAAGATCAAACACTTCATATGATTTCTTGTCCTTATCATGACCCAACGTCTTGTGGCTAAAAATGTGATATACGCTTTTTTGCAAGATTATTTTGGTATTATGACATTTTTGGCGAAACGATACTCTGGCATCAGGAAGTTATGTTTTCAGCAAAGAATCTATCACTTTTTTGTTAGATATATTCAAATTATAGTCATCTGAAACTCAAAGGAAGGTCATCTGTTAATCTGCAGCCAGAAATAAATACCTGGCTCAGGTTCAGGTGGCTTTTCCCTTAGGCAATACTTCTGCTGTAATAAAATGGTTGAGTCAGGTCAAACTAAAACCTCCAAAGAGACACCCAGTAGGAATGACGGCGGAACTGAGTTATTTTGTCTTCAATAAGATTTACTCAGGGGATTTCCTGAGCTAAAAATGACTATGTGTCTGATTAATTTACTTCTACAATCAAATTCTCATTAGATTGATTAATGAAGATATTGATACTTGGACTTATTTTGTGTGCACCAATAGACACAAATATTAAGACAAATCATCATCATCATCATGTCGTGCCGCCAGAACGCATAACCCTGACCCTCTCTCGCCACTTCTCCCTATTATTCATCGCCTTGGCAGGTCTTCAGGATTACATCCTGTGTCCTCAAATAGCTGCTGTATGTAAGTTCGAGCTGGTCGTCCTGCTTTTGCTTGGCCATACGTGGGGGTCCATAGGAGTACATCACTTATGAGCTCATCCTTGCTTCTCCAACAGTGTCCTGCGTGTCTGGTTCCTCTAACTTGTATAGTTTTCGTGTGGGAAGGCAGGTGGCCGTATAGTTGGTGTCTTGTGGGGTGTTGTCGCCAGGACTTATTCAATATTGCTCTCAACATTCTTGTGTAATTGTCGTCTAGCTTCCTCTCCAGTCGTTTAGTTAGCGTCCATGTAGTGCATACATATAGCAGTATCGATACAACCGCTGCCTTGAAGAAACTGCGTTTCATTTTATCGGTCAGGTCTGATTTCATTATGATGGCGAGCCTATCGATAGCTGTCCATGCTTTCGTTAGTCCTGTGTCGATGTCTTTTTCGGTTGATGAGAGGCTACTTCCTAGGTTGGTGAATTTGTCTACTAGTTTCAGAGAGGCTCCGTCTAGTGTTGTAACGTTGCCCGTTTGGTTGTAACACATATATTCAGTTTTGTGTGCATTGGCATGGAGGCCAATGCCAGCTGCGGCTCGTTCCAAACTATGCAGTACTGTCTCTGCTTGATTAGGCGTATTCGCCAGTAGACACATACAAGCTGATATATATATATATATATATATATATATATATATATATATATATATATATAATTTACATCGTAAAGGTGTGCAAATAATTGAATAAAAAACAATCTACAAATCTAATACATTTCATTTCTGTAAGTTCAGTGAAAATTCTATTGAAAAGCAAAAGTTACAAAGTTGTGTAAGAAAAAATACTTAGAAAACATATATTTTCAAATATTTACAAAGAAAAAAATATTTATTCAATGTAGCAGTCCGCTTTGCCTTAATCTAGGTGATACATTGTGTGAGTATGAAAGATCTTTGTCTGAGTATGTCATTATGTAGGAAAGAAAGTATACTTATGCGTTAATATGAAAGAGTACGCAACTCAGAATTAACAAGGAAAAGATGTATTAGAATACTGCCATTTTCTTTTCAAAAATGTATCAATATTCATTGAATTTAAAAAGAGCACGTGGTACCCTCATGATGGATTGTGGAATCGTAGTAAGCGAGTTCGTATTCCAGTGGTACTATTACGTTCACTTTCGGGCAAATACCCAAGGAAAAGGCATGAACCCCCTTTATTCTCCCAGCTATGGGTAAAATAGTACCACTACTGTTCTAGTTTAATGGCTTTGGCTTTAAATAACATACAAAGGTTGATATGTCATTAAACATAAAAAGGAAACCAAATCTAAAAAGAGCGCGTAAGTTCTGATTGTTCCATAAAACTACAAATACAAATTCAATATGTCCGGTTTTTTCTGTCTACTTTTGCACAAAATTAAGACTTTTAGTATGGAAATCAATTTATTTTCGATATATATATATATATATATATATATATATATATTTCCGTATTATTCTATTGGCTAAATAGGACAGTCGAATGATCAATAACCTGCCAATCGCAGAAAACGCTGATGTATGTAAACCAACTATGCACGATTATGTATGTAAACAACGGTGTTCGTACAATTTAAAATACTCAAGTGATGTTTGAATTAGATGCATATTTGAAGAAAAAGAAAGTTAAATTTTCTTTTAAAAAAATGATGTCAAAAGTTTTGAGGAGATTTACGGAGCGAATGTATGAATCGCCAGAAAAATATATTTCAATTTAATCGATTACTTATAAGCTTGGATTAGGCTCGAAATTATCCACTATTCTTTTTGGTTAATTATGCATTTTTAACAAACTACGACGGAAAAAATATTTAACAATTTTGGATCTTCAAATTTTGCTCTGCAATAAAAATAGTACCAGCGGTGAAATCTCTGAGTAATCCTTTTGAGATGTATGTGTGCTGGTTTCTAAATGAAAACATGTAGATGCAAAATATAACTTCTTGGGTCCATTTTTCTACAAAATTAAATTAAACATTTGTTTTTTAACGTTGAAATTAGTCGATATTCGAACTCTCTGTGTCTCTCTTTCTCTCTCTAATGAATATATATGTATCATTATCCTCATTATGTTGCACTTGAACCACCATCCATCTCTAATATTCATCACTCACACGACAGCGAGTGTCCGTACAAGGCGATGTAAGTACTTGCTGGTCGGCCAATACTTGCGTGTTCCTGCGCAAGGTCCAAAGAAAAGCATCGTTTATGATTTCCTTCTTGCTTTCCTAGCAGTACCCTGTATGTTTTCTTTGACTTTCTCGGATTTTTTTTTAGATGGGAGGTAAGTGACCAAAACAGTTGCTTTTTATGGAGTGTTGAATCCAGGATTAGTTCAGAACAGTACTTAGGATTCTTGAGCATTTTCTTCTGCGTTTATTTTTAGCATCAAGGTGGTGCATCTATACAGTTGTAGTGATGCAACCACAGCTTGGAAGAAATATCATTGTATACAATCGAATAAATCAAACTTTAAAATTATTGATAACCTGTCAATATCAGACCACGCCATCACTATATGTATGTTGTTAAAAAAGAGGTGCCCGTGGTGTAATGGTTATCGTCGTAGGAAATGGACACTGCGACACGAGTTCCGATAAAATGAAACGCAGTTTCTTCCAAGCAGCGGTCGTGTCGATATTGCTATATGGATTCACCACTTGGACGCTACCAAAACGGCCGGAGAAGAAGCTACACGGAAACTACACAAGAATGTTGCGAGAAATATTAAACTAGTCCTGGCGGCAACACCCCACAAAGCACCAACTATACGGCCACCTGCCTCCCATCACGAACACAGGACACTGCTGGAGGAGCAGGGACGAGCTCAGAAGTGATGTACTCCTATGGACCCTCACATATGGACGAGCTAAAGCATGACGACCACCCAGAACATACATTCAGCAGCTATGTGAGGATACGGGATGGAGCCCGGAAGACCTGCCAGAGGCGATGAACGATAGAGAAAAGTGGTGAGAGAGGGTCAGGGATATCCATTCTAGCGGCACGACATGATGATATATATATATATATATATATATATATATATATATATATATATATATGCACAAACACATACATGGAAAAAATTATAAAAAGTGTTAATGTTTGCGCCAAAATCGGATCGAGAATCTGTAAATCTTCTGTCTATACTTTTGCTTTAACTGACCAATCACTATTTATGTGCTTGTTTAAAACGTTTTTAAGATACATCGCAAAAGACGATATTTGATCGCCGTGAAACATTTGAAGACTGAGGACCCTAAATATTTTATTAAACTTTTCCCTTCTAGATTGTTGAAAATACATTTTATGCAATGGGAATCATTGATAAATCACTCTTTATATTTTGTAATCCAACGTCGAGCCTACATCATTCTTAAAAATTTCAATAGAAACACCACGCCAACTGGAGTTATACTGTTGCCTATCTAAAAGATTATCCATTTATTTCTTTTGAATGAAAATCTAACATTTTTTTCCCTGAATTTGGCATTTAATTTCAATATCGCTTAATTTTCTATAATTGTACGAATAGGTTATTGTTTAATTAACTGTACGACAATAAATATCTCTTCGCTAGGTGATGAAAATTTCCATCACTGCCACATACATGTTTAACACATAAATTCATTGTCTCCATTACATTGGGACATACACACAGATCTTGTACACACACAAAACATATTCATTAGATTTAAGCTAACAACAATATCTACATTTCATGCATTAATCTTTTATTTCTCTCTTAAAAGATTTACCCTCTAATATTAAATTTTCTTGTAAGAAAAGACGTTGTAACATGTATTTCAATAATTATCTTACTCAATTTAATGAAAATATATTAATATGGAGATGGGTGTTTCATTCAATGATTTATACTTTTGTTCGGCAATCAACCCCCTATATATATATATATATATATATATATATATATATATATATATATATATTTAATGACTGATTGATTAGACAGATCTATAACTGCTCTTTTATCATTGTTTGAAGGCATAACACCATTTAAATTTTAATTTCCTTTACGTCCGTATATCCAATTTTTGAGACATATTTTCATTTTAGGAAACAATAGGATGGTGTGAAAAGTGTGACAGTATTACCGTCCGCTATTGAACTAAACACTGCTGATCAACATCATCGATAATTATTGCACAATCTTCTAGAAAAATTATAGACTTTGAGAAATCAGTCGATGCGCGATCCTACCGACGCTGATTAGCAGTGCACACGTCGTCAAGTAAATGGTTTTTGGGTGTCTCTAAGATGTAGAGGTTAAAATGCTGGACTGTGACATGCGAGCAACCGACTTCAAAATCCAGTTACGCTATTATGATAATTTCAGACTGATATCCTTGAGAAAGCTATGAAACCCTTTATTTCCTCAGTAATGGGTTAATTTGTACCACAACTGTTCTGTAAGTATGATTTAATATCCCGTGAAGATTGATATGTTATTCAACAAAGATGCCAAATCCAAAGAGCCATTTAAAGGCTACATTTATAATTTAAATAATCAAAGCACTTTCTGGGCAATCTTATATATATATATATATATATATATATATATATATATATTGAAATGAATCCGACAGGATATATATATATATATATATATATATATATATATATATATATAGCCTGTTGAATTCGTTTCAGTGGAAATAAAATGTCATTGCAGCTTTTCAATTGCATCATATTGTTTGTTGTTATAAGAGTGCTTACTTTTTTGTCAATAAATCAGATTTCATATTTATTACGATGCATATAAATGTATTATTTTATAAAATAACAGTCTGCAAAAATATTGGTCTATTTCCAAATTTCGAATATTGAAATGCCAAAATATCAGTGAAATATTATTTACCTCTCATATATGCGACAAAAACATAACAAAATACTCTATATATAACGGAACTCATATATCAATATATCGTTCACTTTATATATATATATATATATATATATATATATATATATATATATATATATATATTCCTCCACGCAGGTACTCTGTGACAAATAGATCTGATACAGAATTTTCAGGTTTTAATTTTGAGTTTTCCTTCTAGATTATTTGTCATACCGAGTTTAAAGAACGTATTGCACAACCTATAATAGGCTTTAAATATTGAAATAGATTTTTCATGATGGTTTCAGTGATACAATTACTACCTTGAATTGGAAATCAGAAGAATCCAGACCAAAACATTTTTAAGAACAGCTAAAAAACAATTCCGAAGTGTACTTGAGACGTAATAAGATTCGCAGCCACTCAGGTCCCAATGAAAGACACCCCCAGCTAAAGCTTTGGTGAAAAAACTTGCAAGACCTGAAATATTAACATCATTACTAAGTGTTAATTCATTCATCTTCTTAGTTAGTGTATTTCGGTGTATCTCAGTCAAAAGTAGGCTTTCTTTCATGTCTCTATTGTGTTTCGTTTATAGGCATCGTTGCGCAATCGAAGACGAATGTTATAAATATCTTTTGTTTTTCAATAGAACTAAACAAACAGAATTTTTAATTCGAATAAACTCAAGGCAAAAGGAACAAAATTAAAAACTCTACATAAGATAGAAAATCACGATAAGCTTACCAAACAGCATATGAAATGATTAAAAGAAAAAGTACCTGAAGAGCAAACCTGCCAGCCGAGAACAAAGACTACAAAAATGGAAAGATCTTTTCAAGAATCTGATTGTAAAATTTGCAGAACACATTCATAAACCTATCAAAAGAATTATTATTAGCCAAAAAGACATCAGTTTTGGATATTCTTCGTTGGAAGATCTTGACATACATATCGAATATTAACTGTATGTCTAAGGTGAATCTTTGCCAAAGCGAATCAGTAAATAGAAAATAATTCTTCATATGGGAAGGATGGCTCACAGTTAATTGTGGCATTTATCAACTTTTGTTTGTGAATAAATCATCTAGCAGTGCTTTACAGTTATTTGGGTAGACATATGTCTATATTTTATAAATACACCCCCCACAGATACTCATATGCATATAAGCTGGCCGACCTTAATCAATGGTTACTCGAAGAGTCCTTTTTAAGACCTATTACACCGAGGTGTACCGGAGACGCTACTCCTTTCCCTTGATAGTACCTTATATTGCTGAGCGTTAAACGAGGAGGCATCAAGCGCTATTTTTTGAGTCTTTGGTCTGACACCACCGCAGACTTCCGGACCACTAGCAAAATCTGTAACGATTTTGCCAATGGGCCGTTTTATACGACAATCAGGCAGAAAAAAAGTATGTTTTTGCTTGATAATTGTCGTATAAAGACGGCTTGAAACCAAAGGTCACAGATAAGTATCCATGCTATTGAATATATCTAAAAACTACTATATGTATACATTTATCATTATATTATACAATGGCTCTATCACAGATACTGAGCACTATCCATATGATTCCGCACTTGGTTTGCCACAAACTCACCTTGTGAAATAGTGACAACCATACACTGTTGTGATATATATATATATATATATATATATATATATATATATATATATATATGTATATATATATATATATATATATATATATATATATATATATATATATATATATCACTTTTGTAATAGATCCTCGCCTGATGATGGCCCAAAGTCGGGCAGAAAGTACTAGGGATACATACAACTATGGACAATACATAAATCAATTCCCCCCGAATACGATAAAAGTAATACGGGAATTCGAACGGATCCAGAAGAAAATATGTAGACATAAAATGTCTGATATGTTTAATGAAATTTGCATATATATATATATATATATATATATATATATATATATATATATATTGGAAAAAGGAACCGTTCTCTTCAATTTGAATCTGTTGAATTCGTTTTTCCTGAGTTAAATTAGATTTCAGAAGAAATTGTCCTGAAAGAAAGACAAATTTTCTGTAATGTATTATTATCCTTTCAAAATAATATTAAATCAGTAAACCAGTATTTCCTGATAGAATTTTGAAATAATTACTAAAATATTTATCATCGTTTTCAGACTTTATAACATGGATATTGGTGAGCTAATACTTCAATATTGAACTTATTTTGTTGCAAAATTGTTCATCGGAGGAAGAGTTTGAAATATTATAATCTCATACTACCTGATAAAACTTTATCCGTACTGAGCATTAGACTTGTTTTTCTCAACAGAACTTCACACACATGAACTGTTTCAATTGTACGTCGTATGGTTTTGTGTCTACACGGACACCAGTTAGAAATCGATTAAAACAATCAAGTCAATTGTTAGCAGAAAGCAATAAATCAATTAAGTTAATTGCTTCCTGCACACAGAGAACATTTGCAAACCTTCCTTTTCTGTGTTTGCTTTCTATTATCTGTTTTTGTTTTATTTTTTTAAAGAAGGCATCGACAAATGAACATGAACAATTAAACAGATAATGACGAATATTGAATAAATGTAGGCAAACAGCTTTAAAAAATCATTTCTTGCTCTTAAATGTTTGTATACAAGCAATCTTATTGGGATAGTTTTTTCTTTCCAATCTTGTTCAACTTTTTTTTAATCTCATATTGTGGTTTACTCTTCTTACGATATTGACGTCATGAATAATGACGATGTAGAAAATATTATCATGAGGCTAGAAATAATGATGTTGCTGAAAATATAAAAATAAATAATTCTGCTGATGATTAAATAAAAAATGTATTTTCGTGCATTGTAATCTACGCCTTGAATTGTAAAAGAAACGATTATAAAACCAATATATATATATATATATATATATATATATATATATATATATATATATATATATAGAGAGAGAGAGAGAGAGAGAGATTTTCCTTAAAATTCAGTATAAATACCACTATGCTGGGTTTTTAAAGCCTCATTTCTCCACCAAAGTTTCAGATTTTGCAATTTTCCTCGGTGACATTATAATCTACGCACGTTGACTTCAAAAAATAACAATAAAATTATCATTAATTTTTTTTTTTTTTGTATCAATATTAAAATGATAATCATTTTGCAATTATTATTTTGTTAACTGCAGGGTTCTTTCCTAAATTTAAGACTTGAAATTAGGCGCATAAGTACTGGTATTGATAGTCTTAGTTCAGAAAAGAGCAGTTTTCGCTTTTTTATCACTTGACCAATAGATAAAAAGCCAGGAATAAACGTTTAATGAATTAAAGACTATACAAATACCAGAAAGCATTCGATCAACTAAATTATCATAATTTCAAATCTGATGAATTTTCACTTGAATACTGAGATGAAAGCTTTATTGTGAACGAAAAACTATGTCCACGTTTGTAACAATTTAAAGCTTATGCATTGATTCAGACATACAGACGGGCACACACACGCGCGCGCGCACACACACACACACACACACACACACACACACACACACACACACACACACACACACACACACACACACACAGCACTCCAAAACGCGCAGAGTTCAAAAACTGTTTAACAATATATTGTCTTTTACTATATTGTCATTTAAAAATGCGTGAATGATTTAATTTTTTTCTTTGTAAAATAAATGCTGTATATTATCTGTGCGTTAAATGCAAAGACAATTTACTGTGATTCCAAATTAGAACTGAACCTGCTCAAGAGAAGCTAACACAATTGGACTTTATCAGAACCTAAAAACCTAAATTAGCCTAAAGTAGAATGCCTATAAGGACGCAAAAAAAGCATAAATAAGGACTGCAATGAATTAAAAAAATTGATTGTGGACTTTAACTAAGTTAACACTTAATAATGACAGAAGGGGGAAGAAAGAGTAGCGGGAGAAAAGAAAGAGTTATATTTTTCGAAAGCCATGGGAAGCAGCATGGTGGGCGTAAAGGCAAGCGGAGAGCCCCTCTGATGGTTCAATGAAAAGCCTAAACAGGTCCGGGGCGTATGAATCATTTGGTTCAACGGCCAGGATGAAATAGTTTGGTTGGGAACTACTGCTTCTCCTCTATAAGGGTGGCTTCTGTACATGAGAATAAAAACAGTCATCAAAAGATTACCATGATACACACCCAAACCACCTGTCCAAACCAAATCGCTCATCGCATGGATAAAAAAGAGGTGCGTCCTGCTGAGGTTTGAGCCCTGATTTCAGTGTTCGAAAAATCAGCTACAGAGCTCAAACAAAAATTATTAAAATACAAAGGCACAATACAAAATAGCGACATTCAATGTTAGAACCTTCAATAGAATAGAACAACTACCGCAGCTGACTGCATTGGCCATAGATCATAACATAGACTTAATATGCATTCAAGAACATACATACACACATAGCGAGGATACTAAATATCACGATACTGGCACTGGGTGGACGCTGACGACTTCATCTGCATGGAAAAAACACTGGCAATGCTACTATAGGAGGTGTAGTTTTGCTTATAGGACCACGAGCCCTAAAATCACAAAGTGTTATAAAATAGCCGAGGGATTTCGGTTCATGCCTTTGAGTTTAGTTAGGCTGAGAACCCTTCGGCTCAGCACATGGGTTAGTTAGAGGCAATTGTGGCAGGTGTTAACGCGGGTGCGCGCGGGTGGATGGAGGTGTCACTTAGATGTCATAACAGTCCGAGACGATACTGGGTGACAAGGTGCGGGTGACGTCACGCACCGGAAACACGCGGAAGTTTGTGTGAGAATTTGAAGAAAATAAGAGTCGGGTCCTAGAATCCAAACGAGAAGGATCGACTTTTGGAGCTCGCAGGCACGAGGCGAACGTGCGCCCTATGGGGGGCCACTCGAGTTTGGGGCCAAATGAATAAGACAGCATAGAAGATTGTGTCTCTCCTCCTTACATCGAAACCTTTAACTCAAAGTTAATAAAAAGGTTTCGTACCTGAACAAGAAGTCGTTACGTGTATTCGAATTCCAAGATTCCTATGTTCTTTATATATTCTCTAGTAATGAACATTATATGTCCATTTCGCACATAGTGTTAATTGCGAATATGGTACATATGTGTTATGGAGAAAATACAACCTAGAATGATGGTATCTACTTTTAATGGCAACCCCAGTACAACAATCATTTCCTGCTACAGCCATACTAATATTAGAGAAAAATCCGACCTCATCGCCTTCTATGATAAGTTATCTTCCCTTGTTCGTAACATCCCTAAACACTACGTTCTCGTCATGGGTGGAGATATGAATGCAGAATTGGTAAAAATATGAGCCCCAAATTCAGCCTACACAACTCGTCTAACAGTAATGGGCAACACCTAACAGATTTTACGCTAGGACATTAACATGCCTCAATATTAACTTTCAGAAAAGGGAGGGAAAAATGTGGATCTGCACATACGCAAATAATACTTGAGCACAGATAGACTATGTTTTTATAAATAAGAAATGGAATAATAGCACACTGAATTGCAGGGTAAAATCATCATTTGAGGGTATGTCCTACGATGACCGAATTGTCACGGAAAAAATATAACTGAGCCTACGAAGGAATACGACCCGAACAAAAACCACTGTATAGTATGACTGGTCCCTACTTAATAACAGGGATATTAGAGATAGATATTAGTTAACACTAAGAACCAAATTTGATGCACTACAGAAGAAGACAGAAACACATACTCCGAATGACGAATATGAGAATTTTGCCAATGCCCCCGTTATAAGTGCCAGCGGAATGCATAGCAACTAAACAAAGAACTAAACCTAGAGCACCATGGGAGATATTAGCAGTTATGAAAAAGCGTGCAGACTTGAAAACTGCCTCCAAATGCGATAGGAAGAACCCAACCAATGCCCTGAAACATAAAAAAGCATAAAACGAATTAGCTAACTTCTACTTAAAAGAACAAGTAGAATACATACAAAATCAGATTGATAAGATTAAAGGCTCGTTGAAGATTTACAATCTAGGATAGCATGGCAAACAGTAAACAAAGTAAGCATAAGGAGAGCAATGCGACAGCCTAACTGAAAACTACTAACGAACAAGAACGAATACAATTATGGAAACAACATTTCAAGAATCTACTCGGAAACCCTCTTGAAGTTACGTATGAACCAATCACGAGAATTATAAGTAAACAATTTGACATCAAACTAGGACCGTTTACGCAAGAAAAACTCGACTCGGTACTAGGAAAAATTAAAAGGTTTGATAAAATATCCCCAGAAGTATGGAAGACCAGCAATTCGACGACATACTGCTCAGACACTGTAAAGCCGTAAATAATCAAAGCCTAATAGAGAGATGGACGAAGCGATGCATCCTCCCCTACCCTAAAACGGGCTACTTGGGATTAGCCAAGAACTACTGTGGTATGACCTTTACATCCATCGCAGCCAAGATATACAATGCTCTATTTTGCAACTGCGTAGAACCCAAAATTAAGAAGATACTCATGACGAACCAAGATAGCTACCGGAGGAATAGATCGACGACGTCACAAATTTTAACTATCCGTCGAATTGTGGAAGGTGTACGTGCAAAAGACCTAGAAGCAAGCAATGAAACGCACTTTTTTACAAGCAGCACCTGTAGACCCCTTCACATGGACCAGCAAAAGCAGAACGACCAGCTAGAACCTACATACAACAGCTCTGTGCTGAAACAACATGTAGCCCTAAAGACCTGCCGGAAGGTATCAATGATAGAGAAGGATGCAAGAAAGGGTCAGGGATATCCGAGCTAATGGCGAGACATGATCATGATGATTATATATATTCAAATGAGACCAAGAACGAGACAGAGATAAATAGAGAGAAAGAAAGAAAGAAAGAAATAAAGAAAGAAAGAAAGTGATAGAGAGAGTAGTAATCAAGGGGTGCATTAATATTTTGATATGTCTAATGAAAGAATAAAACAACAACCCATATACACGCATATATATATATATCTAGAGAGGTTTTTTTCAAAAACATTGATTTACAATGTAAATAAGTGATTAACTAAATGATTTAGGCATATTCCACAAAAGAGACTTAATGGGGAGCCCCCCCCCAAAAAAAAAAGATTTATTCATCAAAATATTAATTTAATGGAATGAGGAAATCATGAACGATCTCACAAGTTTTCGATCATCTCTTCCGATTCAGTTGGTCGTCCAGATCCTTTTGTTCTGCACAGACAGCTTTCTACTTTGAAATTTTTATGTCATGTCCAAATCTCCATTACAGTCGGTGCATTTTTTACAAATTATCTAACAAATGCACACCGAACAGTATGTTCGACTGAGGATGCGTAAAAACGTCTTTCATTTTCCAGTGAATACACTTGCATACGCAAAGAGAAAAAAGAGAATATAATCACTGAAACTGTAATAATTTTGAGTTATTTTTACACATACTTTTAAAATTTGATTTACTTCGATGGATAATTAGATTATGAAATGGATTCAATTTTTATGAAATACTATATATATATATATATGTGTGTGTGTGTGTGTGTGTGTGTGTGTGTGTGTGTATGTATATAGGGATCTAAGTAAAAAAAGAAAGAGTCCACTTCCGCTGAAATATACTGACCTTTTCATCCTCAAAACCCAATGCTTTCTACAATTTAAATGGTCCTGATAAACTATTCCATGGAACAACAGTTCATTTTGAAACCGGTGTATGTATGCAGCTTTCGAATCATTTAACTTGTTCTATGGCGTCTTATCGGGTTCATTTTTAAGCAGTCCTGAGTATTTGGCAGTCAAATTCCTATCTTAAAAGTACCCCAAAAAGCATAAAGCAGCAAATGAATTGCAGACTTAAAGTCAACCCTATTTTGTATCATGCTGAATGTAAACCAGCTGAATCAGGTCAGCGATACTGTAACTTTGTTAGCAAAGGGTTCTGAGGTGCAAATCAATATGTTATCAAAAAATCCAGTTGCCGGAAGAAAGATGAGTTGAAAAAGTTCAACATCTCTTCAAGTTTACTTGGTATAACAAGATATTATTGATAAAACATCCAGACCTAATCTTGCCGAAGCCACCAGATACAGCCATGTAAATGGGGACATCGACTAACCCGACGATGTCACCGACATGAGGCAGAAGTGGTGGTGAGATATCCACTGAACCCAAATATTAGACAGTGTATTTCCAGACCTAACCGATAAAATGAAACGCAGTTTCTTCCAGGCAGCGGTCACATCGATACTGCTATATGGATGCACTACATGGACGCTAACAAAACGGCTAGAGAAGAAACTAGATGGCAATTACACAAGAATGCTGCGTGCAATCCTGAACAAGTCCTGGCAGCAACACCCCACAAGACACCAACTGTACGGCCACCTGCCCCCTATCACGAAAACTATTCAAGTTAGGCGAACCAGACATGCGGGACATTGCTGGAGAAGCAGAGATGAACTCATAAGAGATGTACTCTTATGGATCCCCACACACGGCCGCGCAAAGGCAGGACGACCAGCACGAACGTACATTCAGCAGCTATGTGAGGATACGGGTTGTTGTCCTGAAGACCTGCCTAGGGCGATGAACGATAGGGAGGAGTGGCGAAAGAGGGTCAGGAATATCCGTGCTGCCAGCACGATATGATGATGATGATAATTTCGTGATTCTCTCTCTCTCTCTCTCTCTCTCTCTCTCTCTCTCTCTCTCTCTCTCTCTGGTTGGGATCAAAAGCAAATGACGTGCATACGAACGAAGAACGAATGAACGATACGAGCAATGTTGGTTCCAACGAGAACGAAGAATCAAGCTTTTCTTCCTACTTCCATGGCTTCAGAGACCAAACGGCGAAAATAAAGCAATAACGTTGTAAAGCTTAAGACCAGTTTTATTTCCCCTTTCCCTACTGATATTTAGTCATAACATAGCGGTCGTCGTCGACTATGCAACAATACCTTTTCATAGGCGATATAAAGGACTGAAGTAAGGCACCATAGCCAGACACGGATGTGCGAAATGGACATATAATGTTCATAACATATATACATAGAACACTCGAAACAAGAAAAACACTTACGACATCTTTGTTTACGTACAAAACTTTTTATAACTTTTGAGTTTAAAGGTTCTTCGACATTTGGAGAGAGATACACATTTTTTCTATTCTGGCTTTTTCATCTGCCTCCCATCTCGTGCGGCGCACGTAGCGCGCAAATTCGTCTGGCCTCTGCGAGCCCCGAAAGTCGACCCTTCTCGTTCGGTGTCTAGTTTTCAACTCAACTAACTTTTTGAAAATCTCCAAAATCCTCCACGCGCTTCCGGTGTGTGACGTTATTCGCACTCCCTAGCCCCGTTTTTCCTTTTGGGCTATTGTGACATCTCTGAGTGACATGTCTGTTCACGCGCGTGCGCGCGTGAACACCAGCGTTAATGTTGCACCTAAGTAACCCGTGTACTGATCCGAAAGGTTCTCAGCCTAACTAAACCCAAACGCATAAAACAAAATCCCTCGGCCATTATATTACAGTAGCGTAAGAATTAAGTTTTATTAATCGATGCCAGAAAACACACAATATCGAATATGTGCATTTTAATGAATATAATAGATTATCTATTAAGCACGCTTCATATCCATATGCATTAATGCTAAGCATGAATGCATTTGTATATAAAAAAATCGAAGAGAGATGTAATTTGGGTGCCGCCAAGACAGAAAACTCACCCCTATGCAACATTAAATATTCTCAAAGACGTATGGAAGTTTTGACTAAAGGTTTGCATTGAAGTTGAATAATCTAAATTGAAAGAAAAAATCAACTTCATTTATTTCTATGAAGCTTTTGTTTTTTATAACCATTTAAAAGGTTAAACAAGTTTGTTTGAAAACTAAATCGGATCATTGTTAATACTGCAACGCGGAAGGTAAATCACAACATCACTCATTGAAATGTCAAAATAGGAAATCCTGTTTGTCCTGTGTATGTATATTTTTGTTTTTTGGTTTTGTTTTTAGTTTTTGTTTGATTTCCAAGACTCGAACCCTGTTCATATTCACACTTGTGAATAGGCAAATATGTGTGGATTGTTCATTCAATTACGTAATTATACATTTGTCAACATCACTCACCCGCTAGTTCATAAATCATGAGTCATTTAATCTTTAGAAAAATTCAAAGCTGAAATCAATATCCATGTGTTAGGTGAATATCAATACACTGTTTTTTGAATGAACCAATACTGTTTTAATTGGCAAGCTGATATGTTGTAGAATATCAATGATTAGCATGCACAAGCTGATTTACACACAAATACGCAACACTCATTTCCTACATTCAAACATACACACACACACATACACATGTGTATGCACTGAAAGCAAATTAATAATTTTACAAACGAGATATGAACTTAGATTTAATAGATTCATATTCAAACCAAAACAACAGAATAATCTAAAACTCAGCTAGCATTTCACGTTCCTTCTGTGATCATTCTACAATACCTTGACTCTCACTTTAACGAAAGAAATATTATATTGATTTTTATATTTTTATGGTTTAATATTAGAATATCGCTTGTACACATGAAATTCGATGAATTCGTCCATGAGAAAAATGTACGATTGGAAAGGACAATGAGAATCGACAATGATTGAACTTTGGTAAACAGTTTAATTACAAATGTCGTTTTTTATTAGATAGATTTGATTTACCTTTTTACGAAATGTCAGATTCCAAAATGATCCGTTTAGGCATGTTAAAATTCCAGATCCTTTCATTTAAAAGATTTTGTGGTTATGGCTCAGAATCGATCATTGGTTAATAACATATTAACCATCGTTGGTTATTTAATATCACATCCATCCTTACAAATTAATGGTATTGATTTTCTTTAAATAATAGCTCAGGGAATAAATGGGTTTATAAATTTTCAAAGGGTACTAGTCCGAAATCGAACCTATAGCAAGAAGGGAGTTAGAACAAGCTTATTACGATGTTGTAATGCAGCACGTTAACCATTATTCCACAAAGTATACCGACTGTAACTAATATTTCATCCCTATATATATATATATATTTATATATATATATATATATATATATATATATATATATATATATATATATATATATATATATAACAGGTGCATACGATATGCTTTCAGACTTATTTGTATGGACATTTAAAATTATCGTAGACCCTTGAAAATACAGTATGTTATTGCTATGTATCTTATCAGATGACTGACCAATTTTTATAATTATAGTTTCAAATAAACAGGTACGGCATGAATTGGAATACACCTTACTAAAGCCTGATTGTCACAGCTGGTGAATTCCAAAAATGGAATCTAGATGTGAGGAAACTTTAGAAGAAGGATATTCAATAAATATTGTGTTTTAAACTTGGGAAAATGCTACAAAAACCTATGGAATACTTCAGACTGCTTTTGAAGCATCTTGCATGAATTGAGCATCAGTTTTTGGGTTGCATAATAGATTCAAGGAAGGCAGAGAGTCTGTGAGGGATGATGAGGGGTGTGGGAGGAGTAAGGAAGTCAATACACCCGAGTTGATTGGCCAAAGGATTAGGGTTAGGGTTAGGCTTTCTATGTTGAGCTTTTAAGGGAGTTCAGGAGGAAATTCCGCCAGAAGAAGCCAGCACTCTTCAAATCGGCTCAGTGGCATTTCCACCAAGACAATACACCAGTCCACAACTCCATCCTTGGCACAGACCTTTTGACCAAAATGGGCATCAATACAGTTCCTCATCCTCCCTATAGTCGAGACCTTGCTCCCTGTGACATTTGGATATTCCTTAAGCTCAGAGACTGTCGTTATGAGACAACTGAGGAGATCAAAGAGGCTGTGACGAAGGTCATTTACACGCTCACACCAGAAGAATTCCATGGAGCCTTCCAGAAGTTGTTGGAACGGTACAACAACTGCATTTCAGCCGGAGGAGATTACTTCGAAGGGGACTAGAGTTTCATGTGTGTATTTTCAATAAAAGTGCCCATACGAAAAAAAGTCTGGTATCTTATTGTACACACCTCGTATATATATATATATATATATATATAAGTTAGCCGACCGTTGCTGAGGGCAACACGAAGGCTCTCCTATCAATAGATACCGCACTGAGATGTACGGGAGGGCGCTACTCCTTTCCTTATTTTGCTTCACTTTATCATTGATCCTTACCTTATAATGCTAAAAGTTAAACAAGGAGGTATCAAGTAACATTTTTGAGTTTTTAGTATAACCCGATCTAAGATTGAACCTCGGTGTCCCGGGCTATTGGAGAACATTCTACTTCAATGTATTGGACGGCTTGTTTCATATCATTAATAGAGCTTATATATTTAAGTTAAATTTGCGTAGAAACAGTGTTTGTGCTGGTTGGCAATTGCCAGTTTCTCTCCTCTGAGTTCATCAGCGCAATATGAAAGCAAGGGTGAAAAATAAAGACGTGATCACAGAGTGTCAAAAGGATTTCTGCTGGGCATGAAAATCGTATACGTTTACTGAGAATATGTATTTTTTTCTTGCTTTTTTAATATGATATATTTTCTTTCATCAAATTTTTGAGTTGTACGTACTGTTGGCAGTTCATAAATTGTAATTGCGTCAACGTATCTCCTTCCAACAGCGCAATAACAACGTCTCATTGGTCAATGTGGCCATCATGTGAGCTGACTATAACCTAAGTGCCTTTGTACAGCTTACTTATAGCGGTAACAGTCGTTTGGGAAAACTATATGCACGTTATATATGATATATATGATTTGGAGAAATTTATTAAAAAAAGAGTGTTGCCTAGAAAATGTTTGAACCTATTTCCTTGATTATTAGACGATTAGTTACTTTCTGAGTCGTTGTATGTTGGTTACTATGAAAACTGTCCTGATTTTTCTAAGATCTATCTCAAAGTCAGGTTCGATACTATTAATCAACTAGGTATTCTAAACCTTAGCAGCTAAAGCAGTAGTTTTCAGGGATTCCAAAGTCGTTTTTCTTTGGAAAGGGGACGAGGGACTCTCTTGTCCGTTCTCTTTAGTTTTTAGTCATATCCGGTATTGATTAATTAAGTAAGTATGCATTCAAATTTCTTTGTCTTCTTCCACACTTCAGGAGATAGTTAATCAAAACCTGAAGTTTTTCTGCTTTTAATGACTCTCATTATTGAGTGATTTTTGATATCTTGTTGGCCATAGCTAATTTCTCTAGTTGGTTTGTCTGTGGTATCAAGAGTGATTTCAAACAGATTTTGAGATACACTTTCCACTTCTGAAAATTTACTTCGCAAATGGCAGATTTTAGATTTGATCAAGAGGTCATTTTTCTTCCGCAACATTCATTTTCTCTTTGTCATGATAATGGAAATAGCTACCTTCTGTTGAATTTCTTATTTCATTGACTTAGCTTTTATGTATTTTACATGTTGTTTTTGTTATGTGATCGTTCAATGGGAACTTTTTTTTTTTTTATAATTTTGCACCTTGGTCTTAGTTGCGTTTTTTTTTAAATTAAATTAAATGCTTTTTCTAAGTTATCCCGTTTTTTGTTTCTAAGATTCGTTCTGGTTCCCTAGGAAATTGAGGTTTTACTTTTGGTTTGTTGGTTTGGTTTGATTTTATGGCACATCAATAATTGTAGATTATTTAATTCCAAATTAATTTTTATACATATAAACAGATCTATTTCAAAAATTTCAGTTTAGAATGAGTATAGTTTTTGACTACACAGAGTTAAATGCCAAAACAGTTCTATTTCAGATAATTCAGTTTAGCATCATTACAATTTCAATGTCCAAAAACGGTTTCTATATTAAACAATTCAGTTTAGCATACTAAACAGTTCAATTTCAAACAATTCAACTTAGCATAAGTACGCAGTTAAAATGTCAAAATAGACCTATTTAGCAATTTAATTTAGCATTAGAACACAGTCTCGTTCTATTTGACTCATATATAGGGCCCTATCTGGTACTATCACTCCGAGGATGAGTCCACCTGGGAACGATGGCAATGAAGGGGTGCTCTGCATTTCCCAAAGCTCCAGCTGTATCAAATCCCCACCATCTGATTCTTTAGAGTCACAACAGGATACTCGTTGTGGGGCAGTCTTTTCCGTCTGCAGAGAAGTCGATGTATTCTACAGCCTCAGCCGACTGGGCCACAAGTTGCGCGTTGGGGGTTCTTACTCCTTTGCAAAGAAGCAGTCAGTGTATTCTAAAGCCCCTCCCACAGCAGACAAGGTTTTTGGTTTGTTGGCATGCATTAGAGGCTGCATCCAGTTTTCGTATTCGCACTTTGCAGTATGTCTTTTAGATCTCTCCAGAAAAAGAAACCGGTTCCTTACTGTTACGAAATCGTGATTACACATTTAAATATTGGAAAGTAACGAACAGGAAGATCGTAAAGCTGTTTTTGCTTCCCTCTTAATCCTTTGTACATTTCAGCAAATATTTTGCGAAACGATTCTGGGATCTGAAGGTAGTTCTTCATAAGAAGACTAAGCTTCATAGTCCAATACACTGTTTATTCATTTCCTAATTATAAATAGTCACGCTATGCTTATGAACTACGTTGGTAAGGGTAACTCCCAATGATACTCTTCCTTTTCTGAAATATCCTTTCTTGCTGTTAGAAGCCTTTTGAGATAATATCAGTTAGGAAAGTTGTGAAAGCAGTATTTTTAATGTTTATGCCTATATGAGCATATATATCCTCCATTAATGATAGGAACTTTGTGTATGGAAATGTATTGGACATGGGAAATAATGGCGTTAGTTTCTTCGCTGACATGAGTAAGATTATAACATAACATGATTGTTGTAAGTTGAACGTGGAAAATATTGTTAACGTTAAATGTAGCACACAACATTCTTATTGGATTGTATGTATATTATACAGAAGTCTTAAATCACCGGAACTGTAAAGCGTTTCTCCTTCTCCGATGTGGCACGTTCGGATTTTCCATGCAGATGATGACAGGAATTTCCATCTTTTTCCGGACTGATGTTATCGTAGTTCCGGTTCACTACGATATTATCTGTGCTTTTGTACGCATATTATATCGATATTTTTTTAGGTTGACGAAGAATTAAGTTCGGGTGGCAAGTTTCTTACTTATACATTTCGAACGTTAAAAGTCGCTTTATTGAAGGTGTTATGTATGTATGCTTGTTTTAGACATTGTAGCAATTTTTTCTAACATTGGGGCCCGAGCTTTTTCCTCAGCATAACGCACTCTTTTTGTGAATTGCATGAGGAGTGATGTCGTTTGAAAATCGGGATTGAATTGGAATCATGATAGTCTATCGATTATTTTTCCTCATCGATAGAGGCCACTAGTAACTAATTCCAAACTAAACTATTGGATCCTCCCGTCTTACTGTAAGGTCTTTACCCAGCATCAATCGAAACTATTCCTGTTGTATGACAAACAACATTATAATTATTCTTGGATCTAATATCATAGTTTTTAATCATATTCCCATTCATTGAAATTATAGATTTAATGATATACTTAACAACATTATCTATGTTCAATATTGAAAGATTACAGTGTTTAGCAACTAATCCATGAATAATATATCACAAGTCATCGTCAACCTTAACGTAAATGGTTTGGTTTCTTTGTTTAATGGCATATCAACTCTTTTTAGGTTATTTAATGCCAAAGCCATTCTCCTAGAAGAAGAGTAGTGGTACTATTTAACGCATAGCTGGGAGGATAAGGGGGTTCATACCTTTCCCAAGGGTATTTGCTCGAAAGTGAACGAAATAGCGCGACTGGAGTACGAACTCGCGTACTACGATTCCGTAGTCCATCGCATTAACCATTATACCACGAGGACACCCCCTTACCGTAAATGATAGCTTGACTTTTCAATAAAACCAGAATGACAATTGTTTAACTGGGTAGAGTGTTCACCAATGGCCCAAGAGACCGGGGTCAAATATCTGGTCGAGTCATACCAAAGACTCAGACATGGTACTTAATACCTCCTTGCTTAACACTCACCTTAAGTTAAGTGTCAAGAGTAAAGTGGAGCAATCCTTGGACAAAAGTGGCACTCTCCCCCAACACCTCGGTGCAATAGATAATAAAAAAAAAGCCTTCGGGTCACCCTTGACTATGGTCGCAAACTTTTCTTTACTTATGAGCTATCAAATGTATCCATTGATTTTTGTAGAGCTGTATCTAGTATTTCGACTTTTCAAAACATCGTACTTGATTTTTGAAAAAAATGATCAATAAGTGTTTTCCAGTTAGAAACAAGTTTTGACAATATTTATTTACACTGAAGTATAATAAGTATATTTAGGGTGGTTGGTTGGTTTCTTTGTTTATTGGCATATCAACCTTTTTGGGTTATTTAATGCCAAAGCTATTCTCCTAGAAGAACAGTAGTCGTACTCTTTAACCCACAGCTGGAAGGATAAGGGGGTTCATACTTTTCCCTAGGGTATTTGCCCGAAAGTGAACATAATTGGGCGACTGGAATTCGAACTCGCTTACTACGATTCCGTAGTCAATCGCTTTAACAATTACACCACGAGGACACCCACATGTATTTTTAAATTCATCGTTAAAATATTGACAATTCGAACATTGTTGTGTTGTGGCTGAGCAATGTGCACTTGTATTAAAAGTTTTAAAATTATATGATCAATTGGAATTTTCCAGCTAGAAATGATTTTTACTCTCTACATTTGCTCAGAAGTATAACAAGTATTTTTTTAATTCATGGTTAAAATATTGACAATTCTTACATTGTAGTATTGCGGTCGAGGAATGTTCACATGATACACCGTTGCCATTGATCGGCTGCAGGCAAAAAGCCAAAATTGCGAATTCTAATTTTTCAGGGTAAGCGGCCCCCACCCAGAATGAGATGATCGAGTTATTATCAAGGATTTTACAAGAAATATTATGTATAAAAAAATAGAAATTACAATGAGGGAGTCTATAGATACATGTTGCAGTTATCAAACAGTGAGCATATTTAACTTAATTTTAAATTACAACTAAATAGGAGCAATGAATTTCAAATTATTTTTAAGTTCCTGATTTCAGTGCAAAATTACATTTTTTTTATATATCCGGAGTTCTGATGATGAAAATAATTTTTTTGGTTTAAATATAAGAGGAATAGCTATTTATGATAACTCAATTCATCATACCCTTTCTTTTGAGTGTAACGTCTACTTATATATATATATATATATATATATATATATATATATATATATATATATATATATATATATATATATATATATATGAAATATTTTCCTATTTTATAAACGAAACTTCAAAGCAAATATACGAGCAATATATTAACTAACTTATATGGTCTCATTGCAAGCCATGCACAAATATCCACGGCCCCCAAAATATACTGCGATTTTTCAATTTGAATGCAATCGGAAAAGTTTGAAAATATGTAAATGTGATGTCCTTTGTAGAACACTAAATATTGTGTGACGCATTCTTGCTCTTAATACAAGTGTTTTCATCGTTTAACCTTTGTTTTAGATTACCAGGTTTACCGTCGGCGGTAATATTGCTATTACCTATGTAATATAAAATTCACGTAAAATTGTAAATATATATATATATATATATATATATACGTGGTGCATTCAATAAACTTCCAGATTTTTGTGCAGGGATTTTCGATTGTCGTAGACTCTTGAAAATTCAGTATGTTATTGCTATACATCTTATGAGATAACTGACAATTTTTTATGATTTCAGCTTTAAATGAACAGGTACAGGAGGAATAGGAATACAGCCTGATTGTCACAGCTGATGAATTTCAAAAATTTAATCTGACAATTTAGAAGAACGATATGCAATAAAATTCTGTTTTAAACTTGCAAAAATTGTCACAGAAACTTATGGATTGTTTCAGACTGCTTTTAGAGCATCTTACATGAATCAAGCATCAGTCTTTGAGTGGCATAAGAGATTCAAGGAAGGCAGAGAGTCTGTGAGGGATGATAAGAGGTGTGGGAAAAGTAAGGAAGTCAATACTCCAGAGTTGATTGGCCAAAGGGTTAGGGTTAGGGTTACTATGTTGTGGTTTTAAGTGAGTTCAGGAATAGATTCCGTTGGAAGAAGCCATCACTCATCAAATCGGCTCAGTGGCATTTCTACCAGGACAATGCATCAGTCCACATCTCCGTCCTTGTCTCAGACTATTTGACCAAGATGGGCATCAAGACAGTCCCTCATCCTCCCTATAGTCCAGACCTCGCTCCCTGTGACTTTTGGTTATTCTTTAAGCTTAGAGCTTGTCTTCATGAGACAATTGAGGAGATGAAAGATGCTGTGACGAAGGTCATTGACGCTCTCACGCGAGAGAACTTCCATGGGACCTTCCAGAAGTTGTTGAAACGGTACAACAATTGCATACCAACCGGAGGAGATTAGTTCGAGGAGTACTAGAGTTTCATATGTGTATTATCTTTAAAAGTGCCCATAAGAAAAAAAAGTCTGGAAACTTATTTAATGATACTCGTATATATATATATATATATATATATATATATATATATATATATATATATATATATATATTAATAGTTTCTATAAAATATAGATTACCTTTCGATGCCAAATTTGCTTCCAAATCCCAGTTAAGAGGAGCGTTATTTGTTATATTTCAACAAATATCTGATTAATATATTTGCTTCAATGTACTAATTAAAATTAAGCATTGACATAAAAAAATGCAGTGGTTCTAACATATGGGACGAGTTGAATTTTTGTGTTTCCCCTTTCTCACCGAATGATTTACTGTTACTAACGGACCAGTCGTCCACATTACCGTTATTCTCATCGTGTCCGCTGCCACAAATAAGAAATAAGAGACAGAATCAATGAACCCAGCTTCAAAGAATACCAACTCATACTTCTGCTTTGCGTGGGTGGCATCCTCTCGTCAGCCAACATCATCAACTACAGGATCGATCGGATCTCGTGAACGCGTCAAATTCTGTTTAACAGTGGTTTTCATAACAGAATCCTTGATAAAGCTTATACTGTTACCCTAAGTGACGAATTCTTAACTCTTTTCTTTTCCGGCTTCTGCTTTTGTTGAATTAATGTTCCCATTCATATCCCGATACAGCTTGAATACAATGTTATAGTTCCCATTTCATGAATGATCTTAGTCAAATGAATGTTTAAAAAAGTACATTGCGGCGCTTTGATTTCTAAACTAATTCTTTTTACAAGAGAACGCACTTCTATTTATCATTGATGTGAATCATTTTTCCTGGGACTATTGAAAGTCGAAGTTTTTCTAGAGCAATGATCTGAGTGGGAAATGTCTTTCTGAAATGAAGCATAAAGTTACACGATTCCTCAAGAACTTGCCCAAGATTTGCAGCGATATAAACAAAAAGTTAACCAAAAGCGCTGCCTAGACATCTAGAAATGACTGTCAAATAACATTAATTGTAAAGCTCTGCACATATATTAGATTTTTAAATTGAAAAATCATTTCTTTTAGTTTGAGATTTTAAATTAAAATAATTTTAAAACATCATTTTCTATCGTCTTTTGTTAGCACCATGTCCGCAATTTACAATTTACAGTGAGCAAATTTATAGAATATTAAGGAAAAGTAAAGAAAAGACAAAATGATACGTATGCAGAAAAATTACAAACCTTTCTCTCTTCGGAGGACAAGCTATTACTCAAAATTCGTATACGGAAGAATATATTCACCATAATGTATATTAAAAGTGTACACCAATGATATATTGTATATGAAATTAAAAAAAACAACACTATATATCCAATATTCTCTCAACATATAAGAAACAATATATATATATATAGATATAGATATAAATATAGATATACATATATTGTAACGATATTGTAACTTAATATAAAACAATATTATAAATACTTTCAAAAACATTACAAACCATTGAATAGAATAAAAGAAAATTCAACTTTTTTTGCAGAGATTCAAATGTCATAAATCGATTATTATTTATTTATAAAACCGAACAATAAAAAAGTTAAACATTGATTTTCCGTTTTGAAGGACACTGTTTGGATTGAAAATGTTCCCAATATATTTCTATTTCAATTTATGCTTGGACATATTCATAAGGCATGGTGTCGTTTAAATCAGTGATCCATGAGGATCTTATACATTTTTGGTGGGTTTAACCGTTATTATTGCTTACCATTAAATTCAAAACACACACACACACACACACACACACACACACACACACACACACACACACACACACACACACACACACCTGAGGCCATGCGCATATATCAACGGTTCCTGTTACTATTTGCAACTCAACTAATCTATAAGCTCCATTGTCCCCTCTGTATATCCCCTTTCATCTTGACCCTCAAATGAGCATAGGCGCTCTCATCTCTGCTATTCCCCTGCTTGCATTTTGGCCACGCAGACCCCGATCACAAAGACATAACTTGACAACTAATAAATAATATCAACCGCACACTTATTCCGACTACATCCCGGAACAGGCCATTTGGGAGAATCTTATCACAGTGACTAATCTAACAACATTTTGTACATACCTACAGGAACAACATCACAATGTAAACTGATGGACAATATTGAATGTTAAAATTTCCTAAATAATTCTGCGAGTCTTTTTTTTAGAATACGAAAAAAACTTTATTCAAATTGTTTACATTTCTAGCAGTTTGACGCAAACATAAAAATCCTAGTAAGGGTTTATGAGCGAATCTCGCTACCAGCTACAAAGCGGCACCACCCTACGACCTGACCGATTTGCACCGATGTCTAACCCAAACTGTCTCCTTGGGTTTCAAAATTCCACAAATAAATTTAAAATTCTTTAATTTTTATATATTCTCTGATTTTATTTACTTATTGCATCATACTTTCTAGAATCATCATATGTGTCACTAACCCTTATTTTCCCATGCCGGTTGACAAGATAAATATTTGTTAATTTTTCATATCCTGTCTTTTAAAAGTTTGTTGTGACGTGAAGTATTAGACCAGGTCGAAACCTGTGCATGCATTTGGATTTTGTGATGAACTCCACTTATATTCAAAGTCCTTAGCTAACTTACAATTTTATCAAATAAATGAAATAATTGATATTATTGATTAATCCCCCAATTATTTTACAAGTGGTTTTTTTATTCCCACACAGGACGGTTCTCGGGTGAATCTGTTTCCTTTGAGTTCCTCATTACAACAAATAGTATTCTTGATATATTTGTTATATTTTTATTCTAGTTTCCTTTCAAAATATTTTGTTGCACGAACCAAACGTAAGCAATACACGCAAGAAAAATAATAAGTGATGTGTTTATGATACTATTCTAGTGGTTGTAATTAAAGACGAACAAAGTACACGTTTTAATCTTTTTTTATTTTTCAATATAAGATAACAGTAACAAAGTTAAGTTAATGATTCATTCGTATTTATAGGGAACTGAGACAGATATGAAACATATTTGTTTGACTTTTACCGCATTGATCACTGAACAAATTGTTTTTAATCCATTTTGTATAATTTTATCGTATAGATGACAGAAATTTGTTTACGGAAGTAATTTCAGGATATGATAATTTTTTAAACTTCTAAACTAATATTCATTTCAATAAATGTTATTTTCCAATCCATGAATCGTCGTTCTCCTTTCATTTGCTATTAGAACCCTCAAGTATATAGAAATATACAGTAATGCTACGAACCGTTTTGAACTAATACTGGAAGAAAACACCAATAAAACACCTGCTATATGGCCACTAACCCCCATCACACAAATCATTCAAATAAGACGAACTAGAAATACTGGTTAGTTGTGGATGAAAAAGGTTTGGTTGGGATGGTTTGGGTTTCATGTCATATCAATCATTGTAGGTTATCTAATGTCAAATCCATTTTTATACATATAAACATTTTTATTTCAAACAATCCAGTTAAGCATAAGTACGGAGTTTAAATGTCAAAAACATGTCAATAACAAACTATTCAGTTTAACATAAGTACGCAGTTTAGTTCTATTTGATAAATAGATTGGACCTTATGAAGTGCTACCACTCCAGGCCAGAGTGGACCTGGTACCGATGATTATAAAGAAGTGTTCCGCATTCCTAAAGCGCCTGCATTACTAAATCCTCCTCATCAGATTTTTTAGTGCCATTATCTGGACATTCTTTAGGGGAGTCTTACATCTCTGCAGAAATGTAGTCGCTGTATTCTGCAGCCCCAGCCGATAGGGTCCGGAGGTAAAAAAAAAAAAGGATGAACTCATGAACCTTTTCAGGTAGATACAGCAGTGTTGGATAACCACCAAGGAATTACTCATCAGTTCAATGTGGATACTAGATAAAGTTTAGAGAACTTACCAGAAGCAATGAAAAAAGCAGACTGATGGTGAGAGAGACTTGGGGAAATGCATGATTCCAGTATGCCTTTACGGTGATTAAATCAAGTTCCTGGTGATGCACTAATAATAACATTTTTCCTCGAAGCAAATGGAAATATTTACCAATGTTTAAATTCTGGACAATGTTGTTTTGGAATGTCATGAAAACATATGTTCACCTTCTTCAAAGTGTGAGGCTAATGAATCTAAAAAAATGGATGCATAACGATGGAAAGAGGCAACGGAATCGGTTCTCTCTGTATGTCATTAGCCTGATGAAAACGAGAAGGCTACCACTATAAGAAAAAAAAGTCTCAATTCAAACAAGATGTAATCAGCCCAGTCGGCTAGTGCTGTAGAATAAACCGCCTGCATCTCTGCGGAAGGGTAATATAACCCCAAACGTGTGTACTGGATATGACACTAAAGCTGAAGGTGAGGCTACGGTAAATCTGGATCTTTGGTGAAAGTGGAAGACTCCTTAATCGCCATAGTTACCGGGTCAACTCTAACGCAGATAGGTTGCACTTGGTTGGGTCCTATCAATGGGTCAAGTATAGCTGTTTGACATTTGAACTGTGTGACAAGAAATGAGTTATACTAAATAGAACTGTTTGATCATTTACCTTTGTATAAAACAAACGACTGATGTTTAATTAAATCGTAATTGATACCCAGCAGTACATGGAACAATATAATTGTGTGCTAAAGAATAAGTATATACTCGTTTAAAAACACTATCTACAAAAGTTGTTCACAAATCCTATATATGTAATATGTATGTATAAGGAAGATTTAGGATTAAGTGACTTTCAATGGTGGCTATGACATAAAACCAAACTTTTGCATTTTGACCTTTGACCGAGCCGTCAATGAAAGACGCACCTGTGTAAATGAGCTGAAGGAGTGGCGTGGCTTATTGGAAGTCGTGCGCGTTCCGGAATGATATACACAGTTGCTGCGTCTAGGTTGTCTCAGTTGGAATCAGTTTGGAGGTTGTACGATTGGGTTCCAGCTGGCTCTCATTGGGAGCGCCCGTTGGGGCGGTGGCCAACAAGGCCTCTTGTTGAGTGTCAGAGCTGTGAAGCAGATGAAGTTCCAAGTGGGGGTTCTTGAAAATAACACAACGTGCTATGGTCAAGAGAAGAAGTTATGCGTCAATAGAGCACTTTGTCTTTGTCTCTTTGTCTCCGTCCGTTGGTTTCACACACAAGAGGAGCCTCAGCCCCTCAAGAATAAAGTTTGAGAGTTATATTTTTTATAAAGGAGTGTTGGGATTCTTCCTTCATCAGGGTATACAACCAAAGCCAACCACAAATAAATCAAGCTCTACTCCAATTAAAAAAAATATGTTTAGTTGCATCCTGCTCGTCGTGAAAGAGTAAATACAATAAGTAAATAAATACAAGCAACGATTTTCTTAGTTTGTAGAGTTGACTACGTTTAAGTGATAATGCAGAAAAATACCCAGAGTATATTCTCTGTTTAAATGATCTTTTCGCATGCAAGACCCACGTTAATTATTTCATCAAACAATTTACTGTTATAGACGTATTATTTGTTATAAAAAATATCGCTTAATAATTAATGTTTCCGCATATTCGTTAATGAAGTTATGCGGCGTTGCTGGGCACATGAGAGCAATGACGGCCTCTTCATGTTTGCTTATGCTATTCAAAATATGGTTCATAGCAAACAGATTGAGGGATTCTGCTGAATATACTATCAAAATAATCTTGTGATTTTGCTGAATATTCTAATTAATATTGTCTTTGTTCAAGTAAGATTTTCGAAGCAAAATTAGATGTATGTAAGAAACGGTTTATGGGTGCCAATGTAGCACTATGGGGGTAGGCAGCCAAAGCAGACGAGTCTGTTTTGGCGCGAAACCAGACAAAGGATTCTTGGACCTGAAATCTCGCCGTACCCGGAAGTGGTACGGGGAGGCGAATGAGAGAGGACGACGCGACCCAGAGAGAGAGAGTTGGTAGTTGGACAGGAGCAGAGGCAGTTGGTAGTTGGACAGGAGAGAGAGAGAGTTGCGGCAGGAGACCGAGAGAGGCAGTTGGTGGCTGGAGCCCAGAGAGAGAGAGTTGGCAGTTGGACAGAGGAGAGACAGTTGGTAGTTGGACAGGAGAGGGAGTTGGTGGCTGGAGAGCAGAGAGGAGAGAGTTGGCAGTTGGACAGGAGAGAGGAGAGTTGGTAGTTGGACAGGAGACAGGGAGTTGGTGGCTGGAGAGCGGAGAGAAAAGCAGCAGAAGGAGTTGCGGCTGCAGACCACGGAGAGCAGTTGAGACTGGACAGGAGAGAGGCGAACAGAGAGGTTGGCGTGGATCCACGGAGGGGCAGTCAACACCAGACACCGGAACAGAGAGGCGAGGAGACAAGATAGGGTCCAGTGAAGAAGAGTCTCAAGATGTCTGATTCCAGTAGCATTGTGGAATTTTCGCTAGTAACTCACGCTAGCGATAGTCCGCACATGCATATAGTGTTGCAATACCTCTTTTCTGCTCTTGGTTAACCCCAAGCTTTGTTTGTTCGTTTGTCTTTCTATTTTCTCCTGTCTCCCTCGATCGTATTGTGTGTAGGTAAAGAAATGTGCGTTGCCCCCTCAGCCACTAGTTGATCACCGGCCGGCTAAGAAGTGAAATGGTTAGAAGACTGAGAAAGTTAATGTGGGGGGTGAGGGGGTAACGTTTCACACCAATCAAAACGACAAGGACTGCATTCAAACTTGCATCGGCACGCAGACACCTGTTTTGCTCAACACGGAGATGAATACACACAGACATACATAAACATATATATATATATATATATATATATATATATATATATATATATATATATATATATAAAATCCCTTGCATAATAGCATGGGCACGTATAAAGGTGCTAAAATTGTACTTGAAATCGGAGTTTAAGACTGTTTTGAGGCTATATGCACGACACTGTTGTTTGGTTCAGCAAAGATACTGAGATGTGACCACATAATTCTCAAATGCTTGATGTAATTTAGACGACAGAGACAAAAAGCAGATACCTATTTTCAACACACAAGTGTATAAATTCAACCCAATAAAGATCAATTATATTAAGCTAAAATCGATAAGCAAAAAATTAGTAATTGTTGCTTATATGATGATAGAGATAAACCATTAATCCGATATAAGCGAATATAGCAAACTAGTGCAAAATGACTATTCAACAATGCATGAATGTGTGGGTAAGGTAATCCACGGCATGGAATTGAAATGTAACAAAACTAACAAAAGATACATACCAAAAATTGGTGCTATACTTAAGAAAGAGACAAATAAAATTCTCTGAATTTTTAGACACATGCAAATCATATAACCCTGACCAGAAAACAAGACCTAGTGATAATAAACAAAAAAAGCAGCGTCAGCCGGAAAATAAACTGGGTTGTCCCAGCGGGCCACAGAGTGAAACTCAAAGAAAGTCAAATAAGAGACTAAGACTTTACTAGATAACTACAAAAGCTGAGGAACACGAAGATGATGGTAATCCCAATTGTAATTCGCCTACTTGCGATAGTCACCAATGGCTTTTTAAATGGAGCTAGAAAAGTTGCAAATTAGTTGGGTCATTGCTGAGATCTGCCAGAATCATGAGCGCACTAAGACTCCTTTTAAAAACCCTTAGTTCCTGCTACTATAAAAAAGACACCTGCAAGGAATAAATAATAAAAACTACAAAATAAATAATTGCAATGATAACACTAATGATTTGTCAGTAAAAATGGGAGTTTCTCTAAAAGACGTAGAGTGGATATAAGAGTGAAAACACAGATAAGAATACCTACAAACAAAACTACTATGACAGAAGAACAACATGAGGATACGTTGAGACAAAGAGATAAAAGCAAGACAATTAGATACAACTCTAAGAGGTAAATCTGAAGGTTTTGGCGAAAGAAAAAATCCTAGGAAGAAACCGAGACAGGACAAACAATAGAGACAAAACTGGACCTTCCAAATCAACGAAAAAAATTCTGCTAACAAATAGGAGGAAATTTTGCGAAGACGTACCAATGACCAGACTCGAGGTAAGCAAAACCATTTTAGAGCAACATATGGAAATGAAGAGACCATAATAGAAGAACCTAATTGATAAACAACACGGAAAAAAAAAGTTGCACATACTCTAAGCTGGACATGAGACGAAAATATTCATCTATTCACTCAGAGCAACACACAAAATAATACTAAACTGGAAAACTGCAGTACATGGAATTGTGGTTTACAACGTTCACATCCACCCACGATAAACAGGTTATCGAAAAGAAAAGATGCTTACAAGGAACAGACACTCCAAATCGAAAGGCCGACTTAATCCAAAAAAAAAAGTTCCCCCCAAAATGAAACGCCTCCAACAACTAGAAACCCATAACCTGCCTACCGATGACGAGAAAAATACCAACTGCACAAATTAGGAAGAATATTTACTACTCTCTAATGAGCTGCGGACTATTTTCTTAGGAACACATAATATAGCGTAAGGGAACAAGAGGAAGAAAACTACTAAAATGCAAGCAAACACTACAAATAGCCACATTTAACGTAAGAACCTTAAATAGAATAGGACAACTCCCAGAGCTAATCGCATCGGCCGAAGAACATAAAATAGACATAATATGCATACAAGAACACAGATACACGCACACAGAAGATATCAAATATCACGAAACTGGCAATGGATGGTCGCTCGCCACTGTATCCGCATGGAAAAACTCTGTCAACGCCGCAGTAGGAGGGGTAAGATTGCTTATAGGACCTAGAGCACTAAAAACGCTTAATAGCATTGAGAAAATACAACCTAGAATGATGGTAGCTACATTTAACGGAAACCCCAGAGCAACAATCGTCTCATGCTACAGCCCCACCAATATTAGTGAAGAAAATGAAATAGTCACCTTCTACGATGAGTTATCCTCATTAGTGCGTAGCATCCCGAAACACAACATGTTAGTCATTGGCGGAGACATGAATGCACAAATCGTGAAAAACGGAAACAACAAATACAGCCTCCACAACACGTCAAATAGGAATGGGCAACATCTAACAGATTTCATGATAGAAAATAGATTAGCATGCCTCAATACAAACTACCAAAAAAGAGAGGGCAAACTATGGACATACACGTACGCAAACAATACTAAAGCTCAGATAGACTACGTCCTTATAAACAAGAAATGGAAGAATAGTGCATTGAATTGCGAGGCATACTCCTCTTTTGAGGGTGTGTCCACCGATCACCGAATAGTCACGGCAAAAATACGGTTAAGCCTACGAAAAAACGACAAACGAACAGCGACCACCAAACACTATGACTGGGCCCTATTAAACAACAAAGATGTAAGAGATAAATACGTATTAGAATTAAGAAACAGATTCGAAACACTACAAGAAAAGACGGAAAAAAGTACACCAAACGACGAATACGAAAATTTCGTCAATGCACACCTTGAGGCAGCAGCAAAATACATTCCAACAAAAATTAAAACTAAATATAGAGTCCCATGGGAAACTTTAGCGGTGAGAGAAAAACGTGCACTAGTGAAAACAGCCTCCAAAAACTATCGAAAAAACCCAACAAACACAAATGCCTTAAAACTAAAAACGGCACAATATCAATTAGCAGGCATATATATAAAGGAACAGACAGAATACATTCAAAATCAGATGGATAAGATTAGAGACTCGGTGGAAGATAGACAATCTAGAATTGCCTGGCAAACAATAAACGAAGTGAGCAGAAGAAAGAACACAGCCAAAGCAAAACTTAAAGCAGCAAACCAACAAGAAAGAATAAAACTGTGGAAACAGCACTTCGAAAACTTACTTGGAAACCCACCAAAAATAACGCCTGAACCACTCACCAGAATAATTAGCAAACAATTAGACATTAAACTTGGACCGTTCACACAAGAAGAACTCGACACGGTTCTCAGAAATATTAAAAATAGGAAAGCTGCAGGACTGGACGAGATTCCCCCGGAAGTATGGAAGACCAGACAATTCGACGACATACTGCTCCGACACTGCAACGCAGTATACAATCAAAATCCGATAGATAGATGGGCGAAGGGATGCATACTCCCTTTCCCTAAAAAGGGGGACCTCGGATTAGCCAAAAACTACCGATGCATAACACTTACATCCATAGCTGCCAAAATCTACAATGCCCTACTACGAAACCGAATAGAACCCAAAATCGACAACATACTTAGAAAAAACCAAAATGGCTTCCGAAGAAATAGATCTACGACCTCACAAATATTAACCATCCGCAGAATCCTTGAAGGTGTACGGGCAAAGAACCTACAAGCGACATTAATATTTGTCGACTTTACCAAGGCTTTCGACTCCATTCACAGAGGAAAGATGGAACAAATCCTACTAGCGTACGGCATACCTAAAGAAACCGTAGCGGCAATAACGATTCTCTATAGAAACACTAAAGTAAAAGTACGATCACCAGATGGAGACACAGAATACTTCGACATAGTAGCAGGAGTACTACAAGGAGACACGCTGGCTCCGTATCTCTTTATCATTTGTCTAGACTACGTACTTAGAACATCGATTGACAAAATCAAAGAGAATGGCTTCGAACTGACGAAGAGAAGAAGCAGAAGATACCCCGCAACAACAATTACCGACGCCGACTACGCCGATGACATAGCGATACTGGCAAATACACCTGACCAAGCCGAAACACTTCTGCATAGTTTGGAACGAGCAGCAGCAAGCATAGGCCTCCATGTTAATGCACACAAAACGGAATATATGTGCTATAACCAAACGGGGGACATCTCCACTCTAAAAGGAACCCCTCTTAAACTAGTAGACAAATTCACGTACCTAGGAAGCAGCGTCGAATCAACCGAAAAGGACATCGAAACGAGGTTAACGAAAGCATGGACAGCTATCAATAGGCTATCGACTATATGGAAATCAGACCTAACCGATAAAATGAAACGCAGTTTCTTCCAGGCAGCGGTCACATCGATACTGCTATATGGATGCACTACATGGACGCTAACAAAACGGCTGGAGAAGAAACTAGATGGCAATTACACAAGAATGCTGCGTGCAATCCTGAACAAGTCCTGGCAGCAACACCCCACAAGACACCAACTGTACGGCCACCTGCCCCCTATCACGAAAACTATTCAAGTTAGGCGAACTAGACATGCAGGACATTGCTGGAGAAGCAGAGATGAACTCATAAGAGATGTACTCTTATGGATCCCCACACACGGCCGCGCAAAAGCAGGACGACCAGCACGAACGTACATTCAGCAGCTATGTGAGGATACAGGTTGTTGTCCTGAAGACCTGCCTAGGGCGATGAACGATAGGGAGGAGTGGCGAGAGAGGGTCAGGGATATCCGTGCTGCCAGCACGATATGATGATGATGATGATCAATGCATCCTAACGAGACAAACAATCGATTTATGGCGTGGATTGACAACAAAAAGGCATATGATGAGGTCCAGCAAAGCTGCATAATAAACCGTTTCAAAATGTATATGATATCCGGTGAAGTCATTAAGTTTGTCGAGAATGCTATGGAAAACTGAGGAGTGAAATTTACTGCTGGAGGAAAAATCTTAGCTGAGGTAAAAATCCAGTGTGGGATCTTAGTGATATTGAGTATGTCACTGAGTCATATACACAGGAAAGGTACAGTCGTATATAAACTTCATACATCGCAAGAAAATATCAACCACCAAAGGTAAATGGACTACTTTAAACTATTGGCCAAAAATGGAAAACAATTGAAAACCCTAGTGATGATATAGGGATCAAATTTGACCTAGAAAAATACGCCATACTAATTGTAAAATGCTGAAAATGACAAATGAATCAAGAAAAAAGTACGGAAAAGAAACATACACATTCTTGAAAATAACGGAAGCGGACACTATGAAGCAAGCGAAGATAAAAGAAAAAATTAAAAGAATATACCAGAAGAACGAGGACACTATTCGAAACCAAAATACATTGCAGAAATCTCATTAAAAAGATAGACACCTGTGCTGTTTCCCTCGTAAAATAAGGGGTCGAGAATTGGAAATAAGAATACAAGTAGAGACCCCCGCCAAATACAACATTATTAAGATGGACTATATTACTGAGAGCAGTAACTGAGACCTGAGGAGACTTGCTGTTACGCAAATTCCAGTGAGAAAACATCGGCTAACACTGGTGTAAAAACCTCTCAAAGGAGTAACTAATAATAATAATAATAATAATAATAAATGGTTCATGCACAACCCATCCCCTGTCCTAGAAAATGACATGGTCAAACTCCCGTGGGACTTTGATATACAAACGGATGACCTAATCTCTGCCCGAAGACCAGACCTAATAATAACAAACAAAGAAAAAAAAAAACCTGTAAAATTGTTGACTTTCCTGTCCCGGCTGACCACAGAATAAAACTGAATAAATGTGAAAAGAAAGATAGATACCTTGACCTTGCTAGAGAATTGAAAAAACTATGGAACATGAAGGTGACAATTATACCAATTGTGATTGGTGCTTTTGGCACGGTAACTAAATGATTTTTAAAGGGCCTGGAAGATTTAGAAGTTGGCGGCCGAGTGGAAACCATCCAAACAACAGCATTATTGAAAACGGCCAGAGTACTGAGAAGAGTCCTGGAGACTTGAGGAGACTTGCTCTCACTCAATCTTCAGTGAAAAACCATCAGCTTACGCTGATGTGAAAAGCTCTAATGAGTAATAAAAATAATAATAATAATGAACAAGATAATAATACGGTACGAGACATATCAAGAATTGACAAACAAAAACAGCCTAACAGAAATTAACAGACAACTTCTGAAAATGGAAACACCACACAACCAAACAACGTACAACTAAACAACCCAAAGCAAACACTATCAAAGGAACAAAAGTTAAACGTAGAAAGGTTAAAAAGAAGTATAAACAGGGAAAGTCTACCTTACCATCATTAAAAAACATAGAATGGTGAACAGTTAAGACAGAAACGAATAAAATAAATAAAGTACTACTTATATAAACGAGTAATATAACCGAATCAAATGAACTAATCTATGCAGGGTCGAAATTAGTTTGGAAAAAATGTGGGATTCCCTCAAAAGGCACGAAGAAAAAATCAAAACTAGGATGGGAAATTCGACTGGAAACAGAGATGAAAAAATCTACAAAAGCAGGCCAAAATGATAAAACAAAAGAACTGCGCTGGAATTTGTAGGAATAAAATGAAAAGACAACCCAAGAAAAAATAACTGTACAACTCGAGGAAATAAACCAGAAAGCATTGGCATAAGAAGGAAGATAAAAAAGATTTCGACATAGAATAAAACGATACAGATCAAACAGGACATTCCAAAACAACATGAGAAAATTTTATCAATAACTGTGAGGAGCTGGGATGAAAGCATGCCAATAACCGGATGCAAAAGGAACCAGACAATTTTCAACGAAAAGGCCGAATGTATAAATAACATCACAAGAGAATTAGAAGGACTCGAAGAAGTCCCCAAAGCGGAAATACACATCGACAAACGACACTAAAAAAATGAAACTAGAAAACGCGAGACGTGATGGAATACATGGTTTATGGTTCAAGAAAATCACCTCCATTCACGAAAGACTAGCACTAGAAATAAAACGACGACTATCAGGAGCACACGTACACAAACGGATGGCCAAATGAAAAATACTAAACTGATATGGAAGGACCCAAGCAAAGGAACCGCTCAAAACAACTACAGACCCATAACCTGCCTACCGATGTTGTAGAAAATATTAACAGAACGAAAAAGGGAAACGATTTATTACTCGCTAACAAACCGCATATTGTTCTCTGAGGAGTAGATGGGATGCTGCAAATGATCCAGAGTAACAGCAGAGTTACTTTACATAGACCCGCATATTGTACACGAGAGGAACACCAGACAGGGAATCTAGCTATAGCCTGGATTCACTACAAAAAGGCATATGATATGGTTCCGCAAAGCTGGATAATCAGCTGCCTTAAATTGTGCAAAATGTAAAATGAAGTCATAAGATTTATCAAGAAACATTGAAAACATAGATGGAATTGACAGCAGGAGGAAGAGGTTTAACTGAAGCAAAGATCAAATTAGGTATATTACAAGGAGATGCACTATCATGGTTACTATTCATAATTGCGATAATGTCACTTTACCAAATACTCTGTAAATGCACAGCCGGATACAAACTTAGCAGATTGCAAGAAAAGATCAATCAAATAATGTAAATGGATGACGTCAAAATGTTCACAAAAAAGGTAAAAGAACTGGAAACTATAATACACGCAGTTAGAATATACAGTCAGAACATAGTAATGGAATTTGGCGTAGGAAAAATTGCAATGCTTATGATGAAAGATGGCAAACGACATCTGATTAACGGAATGGAACTACCTAGGCAAGACAAGATGAGAACGCTCGGAGAGAAGAAAAGCTACAAATACTTGGGCAAATTGGAGGCTGACACCATCAAAAGAGTGGAGATTTATGAAAAAAATAAGAGAATGAATATCTCAGGAGAACGCGAAAGCTACTCTAGACAAAACTATCTAGTAGAAACCTTATCTAAGAAATAAATACCTGGGCTGTACACCTCGTTAGATATTCGGCACCCTTTTTAGAGTGAACCAAAGAAGACATTAAGCAAATAGACTAAAGAACAAGAAAACTAATAACCATGCATAAGGCATTACTTCCCAGAAACGACATTGACAGACTATATGTATGAAGAAACGATGGAGGAAGCGGACTTGCCAGCAGTGGTGAAAGCGTTTACGCAAAGACCCAAAAATTCGAGGATACATAGAAAAACACGAACGAGGACTGATTACAGCCATCAGAAACAATAGAGGCAACGGGATGGACAACCATATGATAATAAATAGGAAAACAAGGGCAAGTAAATGAACTCTATGGACATTTTAACTGATAAACAACATCTCACACCAGAAAACCTGGACCTAGCTAAGAAAAGAAAACTTTAAGAAAAATTGTCGACTTTGCAGTCTCGGCTGACCACAGAATGAAACTGGAAGAATGTGAGATTGAGAATAAATAATTGGAGCTTTTCGAGGGAACAGAAAAAACTATTGACTATGAAGTTAACAATCCTGATTGGTGCTTTTGATACAGTCACCGAATGGTTATTAAAGGGACTGGAGGATCTGTAGTTCGGAGGACGAGTCGATCAATCCAAACTGCAGCATTATTGAGAACGGCTAAAATACTGAGAAGACTACTGGAGACTTGACGAGACTTGCTGTCACTTAAGCTCCAATGGAAGACCATCAGCTAATGTTGATGTGAAAAACTCTAAATGAGTAAATAATAATAATAACAATAGTTACAGTCTCGAAATGTACAAAATATCACATGAAGTCATAAACGTAATCGAAAAAACCTGGAGAGTGGAGCTGACAGCAGGAGGAAGAAGCTTAGCTGAAACAAATATCCAAAAGAGGTATTTTCGAGGCATTTTCGAAGGAGATGCAATACCACCTTAACTATTCATAATTGCAATGAGGCCACTTAACCATATACTCAGAAAATGCACAGCCGGATAAAAACTAAGCAGATCGTAAGAAAAGACCAATCCCTTGATTTACATGGATGACATCAGCCTATTTGCAAAAAATGAACTGGAAACTCTCATACACGCCGTTAGAATATACAGTCAGGACATAGGAATAGAATTTGGTATAGAAAAAATTGCTATGCTTGTTATGAAAAGTGACAAATGACATATGACTGACGAAATGGAACTACCAAATCAGGAAAAAATTAGAATGCTCGGAGAAAATGAAACCTACAAATACTTGGGTATCTTGGAGGCTGATTCCATTAAACAAGAGGAAATGAAAGACAAAATTCAAAAAGAATATCCCAGGAGAACTAAGAAAACTACTCGAGACAAAACTCAAGCAGAAACCTTATCAAAGGAATGAATATTTGGGGTTTGCCCACGTTAGATATTTGGGACCCTTTCTCAAGTGGACCACAGATGAACTTTAACAAATGTAGACTATACGATGACAGAGACGATCAATGTCGTAATAAGCGAATGCAGCAAATTAGCACAGAAGAAGTATAAGACGAGACACGACTGGGTCAGTAAGGTGTTCCACTGGAAAATGTGCAAGAATTTAAATTTTACCACACTAACAGGGGTATATGCATAACCCAGCAGTTCTAGAAAATGACACACATAAACTCCTATGGGACTTTGACATACACACGCATTACCTAATCTCGGCCAGAAGACCATAGCTTAAAATAACCCTTAAAAATAATAGAACTTGTAAAATTGTTGATTTTGCTGTGCTGGCTGGCAAAAGAATAAAACTGAAAGAATGTTAGAAGAAGGATGAGTACCTCGACCTTGCTAGAGAATTGAAAAAGCTGTGAAAAATGTAGGTGACGATTGTACCAATTGTGATTGGTGCATTTGGAAAAATAAATGAAAGGATTATTAAACGGCCTGGAGGACTTGAAAGTTGGCAGACGTGAAGGAACTATCCAAATTAGAGCATTACTGATAATGGTCCGAATACTAAGAAGAGTCCAGGAGACTTAGGGGGACTTACTGTCACTCCAAATCCAGTTAAAAACAGTCACCGAACAATAATAATAATAATAATAATAATAATGCAGTAAATTAGCGTAGAAGAAATATAAGACTAGACACGATTGGGTAGGCAAAATTATACACTGTGAGATGTGCAAGAAATTTAATTTTGACCATACCAACAAATGGTATATGCACCCAGCACAACCCAGCACTTGTCCTAGAAAATGACACGCATAAACTCCTGTGGGACTTTGTCATAGACACGGATCAGCAAATCTCGGCCAGAAAACCAGATCTTATAATAATCAATAGAAAAAGGAAAATTGTAAAATTGTCGACTTTGCTGTTCCGGCTGACCACAGAATAAAACTGAAAGAATGTGAAAAGAAGGATAAGTACCTCGGCCTTGCTAGAGAATTGAAAAAAAAAATGTGGAACATGCAGGTGACAATTATACCAATTGTAATTGTGCTTTTAGTATAGTAACCAAAGGATTATTAAATGGACTGGAGGACTTGCATGATTGAGAACAGCGTTGAGAACGACCAGAATACTGAGAAGAGTATTGGAGACTTGAGAAGACTTGCTGTTCCTTAAACTCCAGTGAAAGACCATGAGCCTTCGCTGATGTGAAAAACTCTCAAGGAGTAAATAATAATAATAATAATAATAATAATAATAATAATAAGAAGAAGAAGAAGAAGAAGAAGAAGAAGAAGAAGAAGAAGAAGAAGAAGAAGAAGAAGAAAAGAAAATTTTTGTGACAAGGGAAAAATGATTATGGAAGTATTTGAATACTGGGATACTTCCTGTCACTTAATAGAAAATTAGCTAAAGAAGTATCCTGAGTGAAGAGGTTTAATTTGAAGGAATCTATATATATATATATATATATATATATATATATATATGTATATATGTATATATGTGTGTATGTGTGTGTGTGTGTTAAGAATAGTGCTAAACATTTGGAATTTGTAAGACATACTCAAAAATAATTATACATCCTTGATGAGTAGTTGTTTTTCTTAACCTGATATAGTATGAATCATTTGCGTAAATCTGCGAGACTAATAGTTTCACTGTGTCATATTATACCCAAAATATACAAAAAGTGAAAGGCATGGATTAATAACATGAAGTGGTTTAGTGCTTGCTAATATAATTCATTGGTAAAACATATACTAGTTTTCCGTATTGCAATATCAGATGTATGAGCTGATATACACTGGAATGGAAAGCGTAGAACGAGTAATTTAATCCATTGAATTTTATACAGTTGTTCAAACTTCCCTGAAACTTCTCAAATACGCAAGACAAAGACTCAGGGGAATTACAATGTCTTTACTTGCAATTCGAAATAAATTTGTCTAAAATCTGTAATCGTTAAACCTGCTAAAATAAAAAAAGAAAACGAAAACGGGTAATTGAGAATGACAGTCGTAGCAAAAAATAATTTGCTTTAAAGGATTTTTTTTCCACAAGAGACATTTTCGTCTTTTTTTTTTTTTTTTGCAATACGTAATTGAGTTTGTTTTTTTTTTCTAAATTCATTATGTCTTATTTTAGATATCAATGGAAATAACATTGAATGATATTTAAATAACATTTTTTTTCATCGAAGCACAACAGTATAAAAAATAAACTATACTTTTTATTGTCTTTAGTAATTTTTAAACGCGTTGTCCATTGTTATGCAAGAAGAATTTTTATACTTGTTTACCTCGGCTCATGAAAATGATTAATTGAATGATATTATAGGTTCATCAACTCGTCTTGGATTATTTCAAGCCAAGATATTAAAGAATGGCATGTATTTTACATGAATTTTTACATTTGCTTGATTAAATGTTTGTCTTAAACGATTTTTGGATTTTGTAGTGTAATATCAAGTGTCCAAATTCGAATAATTTTTAGCTAATTTATTTCACCCACAGTAGGATTGATTGGTTTGTTTTTCGTCGTATCAATAAAATTCTTTCTGTGCTAATTTGCTGCATTCGCTTATTATGTGATTGATCGTTTCGTCTCTGTCACCGCATAGCCTACATTTACTGTTTTGTTGCGTCTTATCTATTCTCACTTTGATAAGATTGGTTTTTATGGCGTTGTCCTGTGCGTATCAATAAAAGAAAATGCCGAATTAAATTTCATACAATTCAGTTTGATATAAGTATAGATATGTTTACAAACCGTTATATGAGAAAACCATTTAATAAGTGTCAAAACCGTTCTATTTTTTAACAAATGGTCTTACCCCTCTGCAGAGAAACAGTCGGAGTATTCTACAGCGCAAGCCGACTGAACATGCTCCCCGTAGTTGGAGCTCGAACATATACTGCCACCCATGGTCTGATATGCATTAAAGGTAATGAAATAAAGAAACAGCCACACAGACATGTCACCAGAATGAAATTTAGAATAATTCTCAGGATATTCTGCACGTGCTAAGTGCTCGCTCTTTTGACTCTGCTTAGAATACACTGACTTTAAACGTTTCAAAGTAGTTATGACCATTCCCTCCCCCCAAAAGGTGTGTGTCAAGTAGGGGACTAACCCCATCTTTTCCATTATTCCCAGGTCCACTCTGCCTGGAATGGTAGTATATGTTAGGGTCCCATCAATGTCTATCGGTCAAACAAATCTTTTTAAAAATTATTTGACTTGACCTCTAAAAAACTCCTAAGGAACCAAAAGATGAAAACATGTATGCAAAATGAATATGATTCCCCTATCTCTCTGTATGAAATAACCCTTGAGAGATTGACTTGCAGTTATAATCAATGATGCAATCGATGAATCATGTCAAGTTGAATATGGTTAGAAATAAATGTTCGTTAAAGAAAGTTTCGGATTCATGTTTACCTGAAAACCTAAAGAAATTATAAAATTATAAAACCATAGATATTACTGATTTCTGAGATTAATCGACATTCTTTGTTTCGTTCACGTTATTTACTAAGCGGCAAAATATCATTTTTGTCAGCTTTTATTTTTTCCCTTGATTTCTTATCTAGATCCGGTTTTCTTTCATTTATAATGTTTTATTTCTTATCATTCTTATATATATAGGAAGTGAAATCAATACCTGATTCATTGAAAGAGTTTCTTGGATTCTAAAGAAGTAAAAGTTATATAATAAGAGAAGATATTTACAAGCATATAAGTTTATATATATATATATATATATATATATATATATATATATATATATATATATATATATATATATATATATGCCGGATTCTCTGCGCATATTGTAATCCGATTTTCCGATGAGAACAAAAAAAAATTAAATAAATAAGTAAATAAATAAATAAATAGATAAAAAACAAAAGAAAATAAAATGAAACTGATTTTTCAAACTAAATAAACATGAAAAGCATTTTCCTAATTCTGAAGAAAAATCACCAGCTGTTAAATTGCATTTTTATTAAGTAAATCTAGTGTCAATATCTGTCCAATCATGAGGAGAATTTTGATTTTCATGCTTAAGTAAATAAAGTGAGTAATTTTACAACGTTCCCTGAGGTAAAAATAAAGGTAATACATTATTTAAAGGAAGTATGATGCAATCCAATACACACAGGCACTCACACAAAAACACAAACACGCAAACAAACAAATGCATATTATCATTATTTTAATCCTTAGAGTTTTTAACATCAGCGTTAGCTGATGGTTTTTCACTGGAGTCTGAGTTACAGCAAGTTTTCAGGACTCGTCTTAGCATTCTGGCCGTTCTCAGCAATGCTGTCTTTTGGATAGTCTCTACCCGTCGGCACACTTCCTAGTCCTCCAGGCCTTTTAATCATCCTTTAGTTATTATGCCTACGGCACCAAACACAATTGGTATAATCGTTGCTTTTCTGTTCAATAGGTATGGCAATTCTCTAGCAAGGTAAAGGTACATAGCCTTCTTTTCACTTTACTTCAGATTTATTCTGTGGTCCGCCGGGACCGCAAAGTCGACAATTTTGCAAATTCTCTTTTCTGTGTTAATTATTTTAAGGTCTGGTCTTCTGGTTGGGATTAGGTGATCCGTTTGTATGTTAAAGTCCAATAGGAGTTTATGCGTTTCATTTTCTAGGACAGGTTTTGGGTTGTGCATATACCATTTGTTATTATGGTCAAATTTAAATTTCTTGCACATTTCACAGTGGATCACCTTGGCGACCCAGTCTTGTCTCGCCTTATACTCTTTCTGTGCTAATTTGCTGCATTCGCTTATTATGTGATTGATCTTTTCGTCTCTGTCACCGCCAATCCTATATTTACTGTTTTGTTGCGTCTTATCTATTCTCACTTTGATATGATTCGTTTTTATGGCATTATCCTGTGCTGCTATTAGGAGAGATTCTGTTTCTTTCTTAAAGTTTCTTTTTCTTAGTTATGTCCAAGTTTTGTCGTGTGAGATATCGTTTATTAGTCGTTTAAAGCGGCCATAGAGTTGTTTTCCTTCCCATTTTTGTTTCCTAGTTACTGTCATTCTGTTGTTCATCGTGTTCTCAGTTTCGTGTGTGGTGGCTGTAATGAGTCCTCCTTCGTGTTTTTGTAAATAGTTTTCGAGTCGATTTATGGATGTGTCAACGCTGTCTTCAATGCTGGCAAGTCCGCTTCCTCCCTCTTTTCGAGATACATATAGTCTGTCAACGTCGTCTCTGGGATGTAATGCCATATGCATTGTGATTAGTTTTCTTGTCCTTTGGTCCATTTGTTTAAGTTCCTCTCGGGCCCACTTGAGAAAGTGTCCAGAATATCTAACGAGAGGTACAGCCCAAGTATTTATTCCTTTGATGAGGTTTCTGCTATTGATTTTTGTCTCGAGTAGTTTTCTATTTCTTCTGAGGTATTCTTTCTGGATTTTTTCTCTCATTTCTGCTTGTTTCATGGTGTCAGCTTCCAAGATGCCCAAGTATTTGTAGGTTTCATTTTCTGCGAGTGTTTTTATCTTATCCTTGTTTGGTAGTTCCATCCTGTCAGATTTTTTTGGCCACTTTTCATTACAAGCTTTGCACATTTTTCTAAACCAAATTCCATTCCTATATCCCGGTTGTATATTCTAACAGTATGTATTAGGGTTTCCAGTTCTTTTTCATTTTTTGCCAAAAGTTTGATGTCGTCCATGTACGTTAAATGATTAACTTTTTCCTGTGATATGCCGAGTTTGTATCGGCATGTGCATTTTCTGAGTATGTGGTTAAGTGACATCATGGCAATTATGAATAGTAAGGGTGATAGAGCATCTCCTTGGAAGATCCCTCTCTGGATCTTTGCTTCAGCTAATTTTCTTTCTCCTGCTGTCAGTTCGATTCTCCAGGTTTTCATAGTTTTGTCGATGAAGTTTATGACTTCGTCTAATATTTTGTACATTTTGAGGCTGTTTATTATCCAGCTATGCGGAACCATATCATATGCCTTCTTGTAGTCAATCCAGGCCATAGCTAGATTTTTCCGTCTTGTCTTGCTCTCATCTGTTTGTAGGCATTTGTTCATTTCTAATACTAGTCTGTCGTGAACTGAGGTGGACTTCTTGAACCAGAAACCATGTATTCCATCATGGCCTGGCGTTTTCCTGTTTGATTCTTTTTTAAGTGTCGTTCTGAGTAAATCAGTGTGTATTTCAGCTTTTGGGCCTTCTTCGAGTTGTTCTAGTTCTCTTGTGATATGGTTTATCCATTCAGCCTTTTCATTGTGTTGTTTTGGTTGCCATATTTTAGTCCAGAACCGTTCGGTTTCTTTCGCATTCGGCTGTTGATGTGTTTTATTGTCATCCCCTCTCAATTCTTGATAGAATTTTCTTTCATTGTTTTGGAATGTCCTATTTTGTCTGTATTGTTTTACCCTTTGTCGATATCTCTTTAATCTTCCTTCTTTTGCTAGTACTTTCTGGTGTATTTCCTCAAGTTGTACCGTAAGTTTTTCCTGTGTTGTCTTTTCTTTCCTGTTTATTTCAGCGTTTTTCTTTTGTTTTACCACTTTCAGTTGTTTTCCTAGGTTTTCTTTCTGAGTTTCTATTCCAAATTCCCATCCTGGTTTTGACTTTGCTTTCGTGTTTTTTAAGAGTATCCCAATGTTCTCGCAAACTAAGTTTGCTCCAGCATAAATTAGTTCATTTAAATCGGTTATGTTATTTGTTGGTATATATGTCAGTACTTGATTCATTTTATTCGTCTCTGCCTTAACTATTTTCCATTCAATGTTTCTTAATGATGGTAAGGTGGTCTTTTCACTGATTAAAATTCTCTTTAAATTTTTTAAAATTAACTTTTGTTCTTGTGTTAGTATTAGGTTGTTTTGTTGGGTAGTGTTTTGTTGGGTGGAGTTTCCATTTTCCGAAGTTGGTTCTTTTTGGATGGGCTGTTTTTGTTTGTTTATATTTGGTGTGTCAGGTAATGTATTTCTCGTTTCTTGATCATTTTTTGGTGTATTTCAATTATTTTGAATTCTGAAAACCAACCTTTCTTCATTATCATTGTAACTTGATCAGTGAGTCTGACTAGTTGTCTGAAAAATAGAAAGTTCTTGCCATATCTCCATCATTCTTTCCTGTATCCTCTATGTGTAGGGTTACTCTCAAAATAGCAGTGTAGCGCAACTTGGTTTTCTTCCCTAGTCCATGTTTTCCGATTAGGTCTCTGGTTGGTGGGGTTCATTGAGTTGTTATTTGTGTACCTGAAAAGAGATCAACCAACATTCGCAGGATGACGATCAGGTCTCCCATGTTGGCTATCAAGAGAACACCTGCCCCAAGTTGTGTAAAATATGAATTTGACATTTTTATCATGGGGGATATATTGTGGCTATACCAGACCCAGGGGTTGTTTAAATTCTGTGCACCTGATACAGACGTGACAGATGACAGTCATGGTGACTGTACATTGACTGCGGGCCACAAAAAAAATAAAGATAAATATAAGTTTTAACTTAGTTAAGTCCGTTTTCTTACTCTTATTTCATAAGATAATCATTCCCGTGTGAACTTCTTGTTTCCTATTGCCCGATGGTCAATTTCCTATTGAGCTCGTAATAATATAAATTTAGTTTCTGATACTTTCCTAATATGAGAATGGAAATATTGTAATACTTTAAGTCCCAATCGAATACAGATTTTCCGGTTAGAGAAGAGTCACACGTGATAGAGATTGTGAGAGGGGGCTATATATATATGTTTGGTTGGGGTGGTTTTAGGGAGTTTTTGGGGGGCGGAGAATTCCATTTCGTTCACACATTCCAATTATTAAAAAATTACATTAGTCACGGAACTAGGGCGCTAAATTTAAAACAAATCTATTTTGTCTTCTCAAAAATATTCACCTGGAATAAACATTGCCCATTAGTTAGCAAGTCTTCATTTAAATTCAAATGTTAAGCAAACGATTTTTACGAGACGCGAAAATCATCAATTTAAATAGACAGTAACCAAAAATTTACCTTTGAGTAGACATTTACAGCAACAGATATGTTTTCTCTGAACCCCACCAATGTTTTCAAACTACTGTGGTCATTTTTATACATTTCAACAATTGCTTAGCACGTATTCCTTCGAGAATATTCCATTCGAAGCCTATATTTGGAGAATGGGGAGGGTTCGGTCATTCATCTTTTTCCTTTTTTGGTTTTACTTTTACAAAATTGCTTTTTGGTTTTAATTTTTAAGTAGCTCATGTTTGGTTGGGGAGATTTTTTGGGAGCTTTGTTATTATTATTATTATTATTATTATTATTATTATTGTTGTTGTTGTTGTTGTTGGATTGAGAGAATAGTCCCCAGTATAGAAACATCCAAGTTAATATAGATTATTCTTAAATGGCCTATAAATGTCAAGAACTGCGTTGTCGAAACAGAGAAAAGTAAAAAATTTAAAAAAATAAATGATAATATTCCATTTGACATCCCGATGAATTTCTATGTTCTATAGTTAAGTAAATCACGAGAAATAGAGTTTAGAAAAGAGACGTGTTATTACGATAAATAGTCTTATATTAAGTAGTCATTTCCTTAAAGAGTATGTTGACTTGTATTATTATCTAGAAAGAACACCATTTAATGTACTGAGAATTATACGTTCAAAGATAATGTGATTCAACTTTCAACAATCTCAGTATAAGAAGGAATCACAAATCAAATAAAGATTATCATCAAGCATTTTCATTTGTAGGTAAATTAACAAAGAAATTAGGAAACGAAATCTGATGTTTGATATATGAAAAATGTACAACAAGAAATTGATCTGGATATTATCATTAGATGTACACATCTGCAAAATGAACTCTGATTTCATTTGGAATTTAAGAACACAAACAAATTACAGGAAAATCTTTAGAAAAGACTAAAACAGAAAATAAATAAGAGCGTTTTAGATGAAAAATATTTCGTTGTATACAAAATAATTCTTATTTTCAATTTATTACTAAGAAATAAAAAAAACACCTGAAAACATATTTTTATTAAAACCACGGAAGATTTTTCCAAAAACTTAATCTAAAAGTAAAAAAAAAAAGGATTTCTTGAAAAATATTACAGGTCGGAACGATAAAATTGCCGTCCTAAACAAAACAACACTACGGCTTTATTTTAGAACTTTTATTGAAAAAATCAATTCAGATAACCTGATTATGTAGAAGAACTGACATCTATTCAATGTTGCCGCTTTCAGCCTCAATCACCTCCTCAATACGGATCCGGAACTGAGAGAATGCCTTTTCCACAAGCGCCGACGGGAGCTCGGCGAATACTCGGCGGATGGCGGCGATCAGGCTGGCTTTGGTGTTGTGAGAGGTCATGTTGGTGATGTTCTCGACGTATGGCCAAACGAAGTAGTCCAGTGGGTTCAAGGAGGGGAGGAGGGGCCAGTGAGAGAATGGTACAAAGTCGTAGCACTCCTTCTGAAGCCAAGCCTGGGTCTCTTTGGAATTGTGGGCCGGCGCCTAGTCCTGCCACCGGCCACCTGATTACCACCATTTGATCAACACACTCTTTAGCACATCCGGGTAGATTTTTGTGTTGATTTTCAAGCCGACTTCGAAGATGTGAGGTGGCATGATGTGGCCCTCACATGAAAGCACACCAAAGACCATAACCATAGCCGGAAACTTTTTCATCACCATGGGTATGTCCCTGTTATTCGTGGCAATCTAGATTTGCATTTTGAGGGTGCTGGCAATGGTCCTGTTGTCATAACTTGGATCGGTAGTAAGCATCAGTTGTACAGATGCGCATCTTCGATCTCGCTCGTTGAACATTCAGTCATTTTCAGACATGATCCTATCGCACTTGGGATTTGTACACAACTGGCCAACTAGCAGATTATCTGCAACAAAAAGAAAACCGGTTTTAATAAAACGGAAATGGAATCATGTCATCTTTTCTTGGGCGACAATTTTATCGTCCCACCCTGTATGTGAAGGAGAAAACTACTATTCTTTTTTTCTTTCAATTCAACTTCCAAAATAACATAATTCTTGTGAATGAATTAAAATAATGATTTCATGTATACCCAAGAAGTCTCGAGATTTGTCAAAGAGAAAAATTCTGGGAGACAACTTGATGAAAAGGAAGGACGATGTACGGAGATATATAAGAATACCACAGGTACAGACAGAAAAGCAGGATATCACAGACATAATTTCTAATGCTTGATGTCTTTCAGTTTATCGCTTATGTGATCATCCGATCTTGGGCGCTGAGATCTTATATTCTGGGACTTGAATGTTGACTTATTTGGTTTCATGATTGACTCTTTAGGTCAGAGAAGCTTTTCCGCCCAGTTTACGTCAGTTGGCGAGAGAGGGTCAGGGATATCCGTGCTGCCAGCACGATATGATGATGATGATAATGTGATAATCTTTCTTGTTTACACGTGGACATATTGAATTACCACTTCTTACATATTTAAGTTTATAACAGACTTTCCTGTCTCTTATAAACTTTACTTAAGATTACATACGATCAGGACATTTCTACATACTAATAATTGATTCCACTTTTGTATATTTTCTTTTTATATTTAGCAATGAAAAAAATTATTATTAATTTTAAGGAAATTCTTGCATATTTATAATTAAAAGAAACAGAATTTATCAATCTAATATGCCCCAATACAAATTATCCAATACTCTGTTGAATAAATTGAATATATACATATATATGTGGATATATATATATATATATATATATATATATATATATATATATATATATATATATATACGCGTTAAATCAATTCAAGAGGATTTTGTGACTAGAAAAAAATATATATAATATATATATATATATATATATATATATATATATATATATATATATATATATATATATATATATATATATATATATATATATATATATATATATATATATATATATATATATATATATATATATATATATATATATATATATATATATATATATATATATATATATATATATATATATATATATATATATATATATATATATCTATATATATTGGCGAACGTAGTCGAGGCCAACCCGAAGTCTCCCTTTTCATAAACTACAACACCCAGCTATAGAGGAAGGCGCTACTCTTTTCTCTGGATTGCTCCACTTTACTCTTGATCTCTACCTTCAAATCCTGAGTGCAAGCTTGACGGCATCCAGAACTACTTTTTTTTGGCATCTTTGCTAGGATTCGACATGCGTCATAAACTTGACGTGGGTCATAATGTTAAAAAAAAAATAAATAAATAAAAACAGCACAATTTTTTAATAATCTGAGAAGCATCATAATTTTTCTAGACACAAAAACCTCGTGAATTAATTTAACTAATGAAGAAGAAAATGACAGATTTAAATTGGCCTATGAATATGCTCCAAATAATTGATATTCTACTCCTCATCTAGTTTTATGATTAACAAAAAGATCACTTGAGACATATTTTTTCCATTAAATATCCTGTGCTCTCTTTAATTTTACCTGATATATTTTTGCCTATTTCTTCCATTATTTGCGTAAGTCTTTTCGTGACAAAACATATCTCTTAATTCAGTCGTCAATTTGGGGAAAAATCAAATATCCCCAATCTAGTTTTCAGTAATTCTGTCATGTAGATGCTCAGTGTAGTCGTGTTAACAATGTTGAGAAAATAATGTTTCTGTGTCAGAATTCTTAAATAAATAGTGTTATCTTTTCTATTGGAGGTGTATTGAATATCACTTTGAATTGATTGAAAATAAACTTAATTATCCAGATATTATTATATATTGTAAAATCTTAATGAGGGTATTATCTAGAATCAGTCAATACAAACACACAAAAATTATGCGACAAAATGATTACACAGAATGTAAATGCTTGAGAAAGAAATCTCTTTAGAGAAAGAAAATGTTCTTCATATTCTATTTGATTTTATGTATTTATAAAATAAAGATCTATGAATTCAATGTTGGCTAATGGCTGAGGTAGTTGTATGCATGTTCATATCCGAGTAAGATGAATAGAATTGAAACTGATTTTAAAGAGTGAATTTAATCAACCTTTCTTACAGAATTGGTGGAGCAACATTTTCTAATTTATCTTTAGCTAATTTTATCAAAGTTTGGAAAACGCCTTTATATATTTCATACTTAAAACTTTTATATATGTGCATATGCATCATTATTCATCAATCTTCTCCGATAGTTTTCCTCTTAATCCTTCAGTATCGTCTGGATTGACTACTTCTCTTTAACTGTATCTGTAGATAACTTTTCCAATCAGCAGTAGACTCGGAATCCTGGTTGTACAAATCACAAACTGACATCATGATGACTGTCGAACTTTCTTAATTCGAGTCATGTTGAAAGATATTGAGCAGTACCAGGGTTAGTTTCGAACCAAACACAAATTGGCCGATTTTACGAAAAATGAAGGAAATGATGAAATCAAACCAAAAATAAAGGGCGTTCTGCTCTCATCTCCCATAGGATGTCATGTGATTTACGTAGAGAGAACATGGTCACAAAAAGTACATTTTCAAGCATGGTCTTGAATCTGAGATTCCGAAATGGTTAACATTTTCGGATGTAGCATCATATTTTCATGACTTTTACATCAATTATCAAAGGAGGCAAATCTCACGGTAATTATCTTTTTCTATTCAGATCTTTGAATGCTAGCTCTTGCCCTATGAATATATTCATTTTCAATATATATATATATATATATATATATATATATATATATATATATATACATGTGTGTGTGTGTGTGTGTGTGTGTGTGTGTGTGTGTGTGTGTGTGCATATTTTTTTGGTAATTCTTTCGAATTGCCGTATCGATCTTACGATATTCGGTGGGAATTGGTTGATAAACCTTCCACAATTAGTTATTTCCCGAGTACTTTGTGCCCAACTTTGGGCCATCATCAGGGGTGGATATATTACACGAGTGACGTAACTTTTGTATGTACATTACTACTTTGTCAGAGTAAGCGTTTGTACTGTTGTATTGTGTAGCGTTTACTTTTCACATTTGTTTCTATAAATAGTGTCAGTATCTAAATACATTTAAGTACATTAGAACTGGTTTCAAAACAATTCTATTATGTTCGGGTTGTATGTTCCTAATATGTAGTACCTCGAGAATCTGTATTTTTGCTTGTTATTTTGTTGTTTTAATATTGTGTTTTCGGTAAGAATTTTCCGTAATTCTGTTGTTGGATAGGAATGCTTTTTTTAAATGCTATGCTATGGAACTTGTGTCAGAAAGGTGCATTGTAACTCTTTTCGATAGGGTAGTTGAGGTTAAAACCGACATATATATTGTTATTTTCAGAGGTACAATCTCCTAAAATACATTTAAATTAGTATATAAGTTAGTTTTTTGTACAAAACTACAATCCAGGGAGAGGATTTATTTTTAATGAGTAAGTTGGAGGTTTTAGATTTATTATTGTATATAATAAGTTTTATCTTTTATTAGGATCAGTGGGGATTATGTTTCTTTAAAACAATGCTTTTAATATTTTTTCATCTTATTTATAATAATAGTCCATTTGATTGCGGTAAAAAAAGTTTGATAAATGTCCGTTGACTGGGCGGAGTGGTACAGTACTTATGTTGTTGGTTTTCAATCATACTTTTAATTTATTAATCAACAATATACTTAGGAAATCCATTATTGATGAGAGCTTGTTTTTTGTTTTCTACCTATTTATAAATATTGTTTTGGAGGAGGAGATCAGTTTGGCACAGGATATCAGGTTATTCATAATTGCTTTTTTATATCTGAAGGTGTATTCATTTTTAAAGTTGAGAGTACATGAAGTATTATTAAAGGGTTTTTTGTAAGTAGAGGTTGTGAAGTTATTATTATTATTATTATTATTGTTATTATTATTATTATTATTATTATTATTATTATTATTATTATTATCAATGAGAACATCTAAAAAGGAATTTTTTTTTTTGTTTAAATCATGAGTAAAGTTAAGAACTGAATGTTTGGGAAGGTGTCTTGCAGTATGTTGATTTCGCTAATATTATTAGCAAGAATAACTATATCATCAACTTATCTTAGGTATATTGCTGGTTTTTTAATGAAATTAGATATTTTATTTTCGAGGTTGGGCATGTAGAAATTATATATATATATATATATATATACATATATATATATATATATATATATATATATATATATATATATATATATATGTATAGGTTTACCTGCATCCGTATTCACGTCAGTATAGGAATGTGTCTATTTTCGTAATGTAAAAAACAAAACAAAAGAAAAGTGCTGATGGGCATAAATTAACGGTAATTAAAACGTTGAAAAAGTTGGAAGCAAAAATAAAAACCTGGCAATATTTTTTTGTAATTGATAGAACTTCTTTACATTATATGCATGTGATGTCATAACAGGTATTATTCATACCATAAATCTACGGACGAGTGTTTTAAGTTGTAATCTAGCAGAAATACACGATATACTTGAAGATGTTTTTGCCTAGGGGAATAAACAGAAAACAGGTATGACTTGTCTAACCATAGGAGCATATGAAGCTGCAAGACAAGCCAAATCATAAACAGTAGACAACATTAAGCACATTGAAGTTTTCGGTCAAGATTACAGATGGCACTGAATTCGAGTTGTGTGTGAGCAAATTGATTTTTCAGAGACGTTGGTCCAAACCAAACTTGGTTCTTGTAACGTGCCATCTCGTAGTATAAGAAAGCATCTGAATGAAAATATTTGGGACGATTTATCACATCTGCAGTAATGTTGACCTGGCAATTTTATATTATCAACTGATGGGCACCTATATTTTAATACACTGAAGCTGTAGATATGTAAATGTTGCTCCAGTTGCCAAACACCATAGTCCTTGATGAGGGTACTAATGCACTCTAGTCCTTTTTGCGAAAGTGCAACAATCTTTTTGACGATTACATTGAATGACTAGTGCCTCATACAACATTTTAGAGTTGTGGAATCTTAAAAACGTTAGATTAGTAAATGTTATGACTTTCTTCCTTGACGTCCATCGTCTTCCTCTATCCTTTCTTTCCCTCTCTCTCTTTCTCTCTCTTTCCCTCTCTCACACACACATGCACACACACACACACACATATCATCATCATCATCATGTCGTGCCGCCAGCACTGATATCTCTGACCCTCTCTTGCCACTTCTCCGTATCGTTCATCGCCTCGGACAGGTCTTCGAGGCTACAACCCGTATCCTCACGGAGGTGTTGTATGTATGTTCGAGATGGCCTTCCTGTATTTATTCGGCCATATTTGGGGGTCCATAGGAGTACATCACTTATGAGCTCGTCTCTGATTTTCCAGCAGTGTCCTGTATGTCTGGTTCGTCTAACTTGGATAGTTTTCGTGATGGGAGCTAGATGGCCGTATAGTGCCTTGTGGGGTGTTGCCCCCAGGACTTTTTCAATATTGGTCGCAGCATTCTTGTGTAATTGTCTAGCTTCTTCTCCAGCCGTTTTGTTAGCGTCCAAGTGGTGAATCCATATAGCAGTATCGACACGACCGCTGCTTGAAAGAAACTGCGTTTCATTTTATCGGTCAGGTCTGATTCGTATGATCGATAGCTTATCGATAGCTGTCCATGCCTTCATTAGCCGCGTGTCGATGTCTTTTTCGGTTGATGAGACACTTCTTCCTATGTAGGTGAAATTGTCTACCAGTTTCAGAGAGCTTCCGTCTTGTGTGGAAATGTCGCCTGTTTGATTAAAGCACAAGTATTCAGTTTTGTGCGCATTGAGATAAAGGCCAATGCCTGCGGCGGCTTGTTCCAAACTATGCAGAAGTGTTTCGGCTTGGTTGGGTGTATTTGCCAGAATCGCTATTTCATCGGAGTAATTGGCGTCGGTAATTGTTTTTGCGAGGTACCTTCTGCTACTTTTCTTTGTCAGCTCGAAGCCGTTTTCTTTGATTTTATCAATCGATGTTCTAAGCACATAGTCTAGACAGATGATAAAGAGGTATGGGACTAGCGAGTCCCCATGCATTACTCCTGCTATAATGTCGAGGTATTCTATATCTCCATCCGGTAAACGTACTTTCACATTAGTGTTTCTATAGAGAATCGTTATTGCTGCGACGGTCTCTTTTGTTATGCCGTATACTCGTAGGATTTGTTCCATCTTCCCTCTGTGAATTAAATCAAAGGTCTTGGTAGTGTCGATAAATAGTATTGCCCGTACGCCTTCAAGGATTCTATGGATGGTCAATATTTGTGAGGTCGTGGATCTATTTCTTCGGAAGCCATCTTGGATTTTCCTAGGAATGTTGACGCGGCTTTCCTATTTTTAATTTTTCTAAGAACTGATTCGGGTACTTCTTGAGTGAACGCTCCTAGTTTAATGTCCAATTCCTTACTAATAATTCTGGTGATTGTTTCATGTGTAACTTTTGGTAGGTTTTCTACTAGATTTTCGAATTATTCTTTCCACAGTCTCATTCTTTCTTGTTGGTTTGTAGCTTTCAATTTTCCTTTGGCTGTGCTCTTCTTTCTACTCACTTCGTTTATTGTTTGCCAGGCTTTCCTAGATTGACTATCTTCCACTGAGTCTCTAATTTAATCTATCAGACTTTGTATGTATTCTGTCTGTTCTTTTAGATATATGATTGTTAATTCATTTTGTGCCTTTTTTAATTTTAGGGCATTTGTGTTTGTTGGATTCTTCCAATTGCATTTGGAGGTAGTTTTCACGTCTGCACATTTTTCTCGAACTGCTAACGTTTCCCATGAGACTCTATATTTAGTTCTAGGTTTCGTTGGAATACAATTCGCTGTTGCCTCGAGGTGTGCCTTGACGAAATTCTCATATTCTGATTGCGGTACCTTTTTTTGTCTTATCCTGTAGTTTCTCGAATCTGTTTCTCAATTCTAATACATATTTATCTCTAATATCTCTATTGTTAAGAAGGGCCTTGTCATAGTTTTTGGTGGTCGCTGTTCGTGTGGCGTTTTTTCGCAGGCTTAGTCATATTTTTGCCGGACTATTAAGTGATCGGAGGACTCACCCTCGAAAGAAGAGTATGCCTCGCAATTCATTGCGCTATTTTTCCATTTCTTGTTTATAAAGACGTCGTCTATCTGTGCTTTATTATTGATCGCGTCTGTGTAGGTCCATAATTTTCCCTCCCTCTTTTGAAAGTTAGTACTGAGGCGGGTTAACCTATTTTCTGTCATGAAATCTGTTAGATTTTGTCCATTCCTATTTGACGTGTTGTGTAGTTTGTATTTGTTGTTTCCGTTTTTCCCGATTTGGGCACACATGTCTCCCCCGATGACTAGCACGTTGAGTTTCGGAATGCTACGCAATAGAGTGATTGCTCATCGTGTAAGGCGAAATGTTCAGTTTCTTCACTAGCATTGGTAGGACTGTAGCAATACATACACATATATATATATATATATATTAGGGTAGGTCAATTTATAAATTTTCTTTAAATATTAAAAAATCTCACTAACCGAAAGTTGTGTATGGACCTATTAAGTACTCATACAAAAAAAAAAAAAATAGATCAAATAGTCCAACGGTTTTTTGAGTGTTTGCTATCAAACATCGTAGGCAAAAATATGCTGAAAATTCCTCGTTTTTGCAAGGTTTGGCTTGACTATTAGTGTGAAAATCAAATAATGTTAGTATTTAAATCAGCAAATGTCGTTTTATTTCATGAAAATGATATTAATTAAAGAAAAGATGATTAATCTTCAAACTGAAAATCCACCCCCATATACAGTTTGTGAAGCTTCCGTAGTTAATTTGACAGCCCGTTCCATGGCCTGAGAATGTGAGGGCAAATCTGGTAAGTCAAGCTTGGTTTCATTTAACAATGATTGTCGAAGTTTCGATTCAGAAAAATTTTCCGCCATTAGTGGTTCCAAAATGCTACATAATGTTAAATCTATCAATTGTGTCCAATGTGTTGCATTGAAATTAATAGTTGGTATTCTTTTTATTTTTTACTTGGTTTACTCCCCACTCCTGAAAGAATATAAAAATTAATTAATTGAATTATTTTAAAAAAATCCAATCTTTACTGCTTTAATAATCATGGTGAAATTAGATAAAATCTTTAAAAATAATTCTATAAATTGGAATACTTGAGTCAGTGATATATGAATAAATATTTACTTACCTAATGGCCAAAATTCTTTTTAAAGCTTCTTCTCTTACTTCCACTTCCTCAGATTTGACCATGGAATATAGAAGGTTTTCTGGTAGTAAACAAAAATGTATGACCTTGTATATTTCTTAATGCTATCCGTAGGATTTCATGAGGCTGCTCCTTAATCCTCTGAATCATATTAAAAATGCACAGTTACTGATTTTGGAATTTATTATTTCTTTTAATTTCAAACCAACAAGTGGCATACATATTTACGATAAAATTTATTTAACCGTGGAGTTTTGTCGTGAGCCTTTGAGGGTATGCACCACGATTCAATAAACACATGAGCCTGATGGCCAAAGTTAACCGTCTTGCTTGGTTTAAAGGACGAATTTTCCAGGAGGCATATCTAGAGTCAACTTTACCTCTAAAAATACCTACTGCATATTCATACTGGAGTCTTTGGTCACAACTGAGATCATGGATTTAATCAATTTTCAAAATTGAACCCAGAGGACTGCTAATAGTGGAAAATGATATTTGGAGTAAATCACGGCAATCCTTTGAGCATAATTTCCCCGGGGTGGCACTGAATGCTGTAGGGCATTTTGTGCAAACATCTATATTTTTAAAAAGGGCTCTGAATGGTAGTTCATTATGGTACAGAAAGGAAGTAATTATGGGAAGATTTTACAAAAAAGTTTTTTCTAAAATTGCAACCATTCTACCTTCCCAACCTGTGTTGGTATTTGTGTTGTCAACAGGGATAGCGTTGATGGTGTTCTCACTGTTGAATTAATGCCAAACATCCACCACTTGCTCTACATGAACAGCACCGGTTTCACTAATATTACGAAGGACTCTTTATGTCAAATACTTATTTTGATATGGTGTCTCCTTTGTAAAAGTTCGAGGGCGTTCTGGTCCTTTACTTTTTTTCATAGTTTTCCCTCTATTTTCCTACACAATTTCCTTACACATCAATGTGTCCTTATCCATTCTCCTATCAGCTGTAATACGTATACGATTTTCCATACTATCATCATGTTTTTGTTGGGAAGTTGTTTTCACTTTACTCTTTGCCCTGTCAAATTTACATTTATCAATAATAATATCATTTAAATTAATTTTGGGTATGAGAAGGGCCATAGCCTTCAAATCCAAGAGGAAGTAATTGGCGAGGCTGGCTCCAAGATTAGAAGATATGTCATCCCTGACTAACTCGAGATCATATCTTGGAAATTTGATAAGGCTATAAGGCTATTTTGGATGACTCTTTGGCTGCAAATATTCTTCTGGCTCTTCACTTGGAGAAGATGAGTAGGAGAGGGAAGAAACATTACCCTGGAGATTTGATTTTGAAGCTGTTGGTGATGAATGTAATTTTTTTGTTGACCCCTCTCTTTTCTATTTACTTTTTTTATAGCATTTCTATCTACCGTATCTAGCTCTTAAACAACTTTTTTAATGAATAAACACTAACTTTAAAAATATGAACAAATCAGAACAATTATATAAGTAGTATTTTTAATAGTTAAGTATATTTTAATGAACAATTCAATAGATATTCGTGATAATTAAAATCTTAAACAGTAAAGAAGAAGAAAACAATTGTCTAGGATGGTAATTTCAACAGATGAATACCATTAAAAAATATACAATAGATAAAACGGCATATGTAAATAGTTAATCTTATATTAAATTAAATGTTATAGTGTTTCTATTCCTTTTTAATTTTTATATTTTTATTTAATTTCTAATGAAAACGAATACTAAACTTAATGTTTATTATTAAGTGTATTGTAATATTTTATTTTTAAAACTCGGGTTTTATTCAAGCGACGAGTGTTCCCGGTGACACTAATACCGTATTAAAGAAAAACAAAAAAAAAAATTAATTGGTCTTTAAGTTTGATTGCTCAAATAAATACAATTTTCTGGAGAAAGATATTTCTCGTGGTAACTTTTGACATTATTTTGCAACTTTCTTTAAATGTGATTTTTATCAGTTCCAAAATCGACCTACCCTAATATATATATATATATATATATATATATATATATATATATATATATATATATATATATATATATATATATATATATCAGCATTTTATGTTGGGAAGAATTTTGTATCCTGAAATATGCCGACAAAAAAAATTTTGAACAAAAAAAGTGAATCGATTTTGGACATATTTTTAAATAAATGACTGGTGAAATCCATTATTGGCATTTAACGTAGTTAGTCTGAATAAACTTTAAGTTTGGGGGCGTGGCTTTGATTGGAAGAAGTTATATGATTTGATTATACTGTTAAGTTAGAAGTTGAGGAATAAGTTAACTTCACTCTACTAACATTTAGTTAGGTTTCTTTTGTTTAATGGCATACCAAATTTTGTTGGTTATCTAATATAAAAGCCATCATTGTAGAACAACAGTGATACTATTGAACCATCACTAGAGAAATAAAAGGCTTCATAAATTTCCCATTAATATTAGTCCAGAAGTGAATGTAATAGTGCGACTGGGATTTGAACTCTTCAACCTCCTGCCCCAAGTCAAGTACTTTTGCAAATACGCCCTCACTCAGTCAAGTATTGTCGGGTCAATTGATGGGGATTCTATTTCCAATCGACATGCCCACCTTCGTTTGATCGGAAGCTTAAAGAAAAGATAAAAATCATCGCCAAGTAGTAAAAGAATTATGGATACATAAAGAGTTGATTGTGCTGATTTTCATCATAACAGTAATGAAGAACAAGAAACGTACGAGCTGAATTATAAAAACAAAACGTGGACACAGAAGTAGGGAGTATGGAGATGGGACATCGCTTTATGAAGAAGAACGTATGTAACAATTTGAATACTTTATCCTTGTTGAATTTACTATCAGAGTACTTCAATTATTTATTTTCCCGTATTTGGTCTGCTCAGATTTTTAAGAAAAATAAATTATTTTGAGTGCGTGTCACGCGAATAAAAGTCTTACTCTGAGACAAATTCCTCACACCATAAAGTAAGTAAAGTTGTCTCCCTTTAGTCGAGGTCGACCAGAAGGCTCCCTTTTCAATAGCTACAACACAGAAGTGTAGGGGGAGGGCACTACTTCTTTCCCAGAATTGCTCCATTTTACCCTTGATACGTACCTTATATTGCCGAGTGTTAAGCAAGGAGGTATCAAGTACCATTTTTAAAGACTTTGGTATGACGCGACCTGGGATTGAACCCAATTCACCCGGATCATTGGCGAACTCACTACCCACTAGGCCAATGAGGTGTGTGTGTGTGTGTGTGTGTGTGTGTGTGTGTGTGTGTGTGTGTGTGTGTGTGTATGTTTCTTTTTTGTCGTTGTTAATCCTCTCATGATAATTCTTTTTTATCTATACTTTTACTGATTTGTTTCATCTACTGGCTTATCTATTGAAAATACACCAGTTAAAAAGGTCCTTCTCTTTCATTTTATTTTATTCTTTAGTAAGGTATTAGTTCTGCCTATCAAACATGATTTCTCGGTTCAAATTAATTTTCAATTTGTGCCGTACAGTGTGTGTGTGTGTGTGTGTGTGTGTGTGTGTGATGAAGTGATTTAGAGACGATAAAAGAAGAGAGAGATAAATATATAATGAGAAAGAAATCGGGGAGAGTGACTGAGAGATAGAGAGTGAGGGACTTTTTTTGAAAATTAATAATATCTATTTTTTTTCTTTTATTTTTATTGATAATTTCATCATTTAAATATAAATTTAACAAAGTACTATTATGTGATAAACATAATAAACTTCCTTTGTTTTAGAGGGTAAATAAAAAATTAATATGATACTCATTAATTTTGTTCATTCTTGCATGAATACCTATTTCTATTGACTCCCAAACCATTGAGTTTCACATGCATTCTCGAAAAAAAGATTATATATATATATATATATATATATATATATATATATATATATATATATATATATATATATATATATATATATACCCATTGAAAATTAAGTGTTTTTATATTCAATTATAAGAGGAGGATATTTAACAGAAACATGTAAATAGGAAATTATATCTATGCTTAAAGAATTTATTACAATTACAAAAAGAATTTATTATATTTTGAATATAGTCCCTGGTCAGAAAACCACGATTCATAGACTGATTTGGGTTACAAGTCAATCCATCTACGATTATTTTATGCCTCGATATTTAAATTCGCCTTCATTTTATGTTTATAATTACATTTCTTTGTGTAGTTATCTTTTTTACACACATTCCTAACAAATAGGATTTATCTTTAAATAGATCTATACGACGCAAAGATAGCCCTCTAACAGGGACTCTCCCTTCGAGTCAGAGGATTATGCGATTAATAAAAAGTGGTATTAGACACTCACCGTGGCTTTAGAACTAGATATAAATATCGTACCCGGAGGATCTTACTATTCATTTGGAGATGCAATTAGCATATTCTAAGCTTCAGGACACACTTTTTAAAAAATATTTCATCCATCTTCAGGAGGTACAAGCAGAGGACTCAGCAAAAGGTTGGAAATCAAGATTTAGCTAATCTATAAAAATGTACGTCTGTTTCTTGCTAAAACATCAGAAGATATTACCCAATTCCGTCGTAAATGCCTGTTTTGGTCACCGTTTAAAAATATATAAGAAGGTCTATGATGTAGTAGATATCGCTTTTGAATATTTTATGCGAAAGTACTTCAGAAAAAAGTAATATCATGAAAATAGTATATTTCTAAAATATAAATAAAGTATTATTAAAATAATCCATCATTGTGCCAAATAACGAAACAACTCAATTCAGGAAAAAATTGATTGGTTTCATAGTGATTGCATTGCATGTATCAATTTCTATATCAGTGGAATTGTCAGGAATAATTATGTACAATCCAAAAATGAAATTTTTGAAATCGGCAACAGCGTTTTGACGAGTGCTCAAGTTTTATTCTTACTGAAGAAAATTGTCACAAGTCAAGTCAGTCAAATCATAAGAACTTAAATAATCTATATAATAATTTTATAGCCAATCATGGCATAATCAGGTCGTTATATGAGCAAATTAAACATACATTGGCAATAATTGTGAAAAATCATCATTTGTTTTAAGTTTTTCTGGATTAATAAAACAACATCTCTTATAAGGAAACTCAAACGGCCAAAAATTCATGAAAAGTATTAAAGAATTGGTTAAAATTGGTGAGGTTCGATTCCATTTAATGCATTTAAGAAAGGCAGATATACTCTTTTCGATATTGATGAATTATTTCAGCTTTTAAAGACGATTTGTCTTGATCAATCTAATTAGGCCTTAACACTAATTATGTTTTATGACGACTACCAAGTAACAAAATAAGATATAACGTTATACTTTAGAAGATACGTACGTTTAAATATAACCCCCTTTTCTTATACTAAATGGAACGAAGAAGAAGTATTTTGTATAGAAAACATTTGATAAAATGGGAAAATTCTATATCCATACTTTTTGTAATACGTCTCTAGGCAATAGGAAGATATTTTAATTCTGAAAATGTAGTATTTTTGATAAAAACGTCTTGTTAACGAGGATTAAAAATCTTTGACCTTTCCTATGAGGAAGGGTTAAAACCTTTCGAAAAGAGTGCCCTGTTTTGACTCAACTGCATCTGATGGTGAAGTTCTGGGTCTCTGATGAGTATGAAGTGAGCTTTCCAGGATATTTCTACTAGGTTCATTATGACCCGAAAGTTAGGACCTGTTAGGTAGTAATCTCTGGTCGAAAAGATCTGTTAAGTATTCCTATTCGAATGTAACATGTGTAAAAAAATAAAATACATAAGAAACAACTATATTGAAAATGTAAATATGGACGTACAATGAACACGATTCCCAAACCTCTATAAATAAGATAACCCAGAGGTGCCAGTGGTGTAATGGCTTTCGTCGTAGGAATTGGACACGGCGACACGAGTTCAAATCCTGGACTGATTGCATTTCACATAGTACTAATGCCCTTGGGAAAGGTATGAATCTAATTATTCTCCCTCCAGCTATGGGTAAATAGTAGGACAGACTAGGTTCTTCAGCCTTGGTGAGGCAACTAGTCTAGGAGAAGGAAATCTCTGACTTCAAACCTGTTACTCCGCATAAAAATTGACCTTGTGTCATATCCTGATCCAGCGGAGGGGATGGAAAAAAAAGGAGGTGCCCTTGGAGTAATGGCTATCGTCGTAGGAATTGGACACGGCGACACGAGTTCAAATCCTGGACGAGAATGATTGCATTTCCACATAGCACTAATACCCTTGGGAAATTATGAATCCAATTATTCTCCCTCCAGCTATGGGTAAATAGTAGGGCAGACTAGGTTCTTCAGCTTTGGTGAGGCACCTGGTCTAGGAGAAGGAAAACTCTGACTTCAAACCTGTTAAACTCCGCATAAAAATTGACCTTGTGTCATATCCTACCCGAGCAGAGGGGTTGGTAAATATCATAAATAAGATAACCCTAGACTGATATAATGTTAAACTAACGCCATGAATTAATTTCGACAAAAGAAAAATGCGATTTATTCCATACATGGCCAAATATTTCATATTCGTGACGAAGCACTTTCTTTAGAAAAAAATGTTGCACGAGTCTCTACTTATGCAACGTTCTTTCAAAAGAAAGTGATTCCTTGACCCGAGGTAAATGACATCGTATTGATTTAATCATATTAGAGATTGAAAATACTTTATTAAATTTGAAACTAACGTTAATCTCATACTGAAAATTTCGATATTTTCCGTCTATGGGAAGGACTTTTTCCTACGAGACATTGTTAAAGATCCCATTCGTGTTTAGATTTGTTTGATGTCCTTGTCATCATAAATTATATATTTATCGATGCTATTTATTACAACATGTTTAATCAGGTGTTACAATAATAGTGGCTAGATTTTCTTACGAGGCCCATCTATTCACGCATTTAATAATGTATTAAAATCAATCATTACGTCTTATTTCCTAGAGATCTAAGTTATTGTTTCCTCAAATTAAGAAATACGAAGAGAGCGGAAGGTTTAATGACAATAGTCGTTAATAAATAATAAGATTCTTTCAGCATGATTTGATGAGGATTCTCGACATTTCATGCAGACTATTAATAAAAATTAATATTACCGGACATTTATTGCCATCCGTATTATGGTTCATTATATTTTATTATGCAGTGTAATTTTATTTCCTTGCATCAATGTAATTGTGGTGAAAAGATAAGAGGAAGTCTCTCGGTTGTAGAGATGAGTTACTTTTCCGTATAATCAGCAAATTACGAATAATACCTTTTCATTAAATCAAATATAAAACAACTTTTTCCTTTTGCGAATGCAATATATTATATGTACCAAACATTTGTTGAAGAGAGGATATAAAAACAGAAAACAAAAATGCTTGGATTGATGACGTTTCTATAGTGTAGCACAAAACTGTTTTTAGAACATTCTGAAAGAAACACCTCGTGAAGTGATCGAAGAGAATTTTTAAAAAAATGTATGCATTTTCTTAAGGATTAGAAAATGTAGAATCAATTAATATATATTTTTGGAAACTATAATTATAAAAGAAATATATAAATATTTCCAAAACCGGGACATTGGCCCAGCGGTCAGAGTGTTCGCCAATGGCCCGGGAGACCTGGGTTCAATCCCAGGTCGAGTCATACCAAAGACTTTAAAAATGGAACTTGATACCACCTTGCTTAGCACTCAGCATTATAAGGTACGGTTCAAGGGTAAAGTGGAGCAATCCTGGGAATGGAGTAGCGCCCTCCCCTACACCTTGGTGTAGTAGCTATCGAAAAGGGAGCCTTCAGGTCACCCTCGACTATGGTCGCTAACTTTACTTTACTTTACTTTATTTCAACGATGTTTCTTCTCTATAGAAAACTTCATGTCCGAGTTCTTTTAATGATTATTGTTTAAATAAGTTGGATAGTAGATTTCTCTTCTTGAGTATCGTTTTAGAAAATGAAAGAATGGTTGTAACTGCTTGAGTGCCTACTATGAGTCGATTTTATCCCAGTAGACAGAAGCGTTAAAATACACCGACTGCATCTCTGCAAATGGGTATCCTGGATTTGGCACTAAAATATCTGATGTTGAATGCGGAGAACCACTTCATGGCTATTACTTCCAGATCCATTCTTGCCCGAAGTATTAGCAACCGAATGGTTCCTATCTATGATTCAAATATAACTGTTTGACATTTGAAGTGTGCGCAAACAAATAACACATGCAAAATGAAACTGTTTGAAATAGAAGTATTTGCCTTTTAAAGGTGTGTGAAAATGACTGATTTTTAATTGATTTTTTAGTGATATATAGCAATACATTGAACCATGTAACATTGTCTTATGCTAAACTGAATTCTCAGAAATAGAACTGTTTGATCATTTTACTATATACATTTACAAAATGTGTTTACAAATCATATATTTAATATATATGTAAAAATAGGATTTGTAATTAAATAACCAAAAATAGTCGATATACCGTACAACCCATTCAAACTATATCTTGTGAGTTGAATAGGTCTGTTAGAAGACCTTCCGTCACGTGGAATTACTAATAAAACAATATCTCGATTTAAAAAAAAAATCCAGTCAGGATACAGGTACTTATCCCAGGTATGTATGAGTAAAAAAAACTGGGCAGACTGTTTTCTGTAGCTTTGGAAAGGCAACCAATCTAATAAAAGGAAGACTGAATTCAAATAAGCTTACTCCGCGTAAATAATTGTCTTTGGTACCATTTTACCTATGTCGGAGAGTTTGGATAAATATTTACTGTCAGTGAGCAACATTCCTAATTTATTTTGTATAATGAATATATGGTAATTTTATGTTCTGAAAAAACCTATTTTACGACAAAAAACATTGCCACAGTCCCAAACAGAAATTGGATATACGTCTGCAATGTTCCAAGAAGAGAAAATAGTTAACAAAAATAGTTACGTAAGTAAGATTTTCGTTAGTATTTTTTTCTGTATCTTACGGCCAAATGATAGAACTAGATAAAAATAATGAAATAAATCTCAAATGTAAAGAATTGTTGAAAACTGAGCGGGTAATCTTTTGGCTTTTGAGAACTTTGCAACAATTTTTTCAGTTTTGTTTTATTTGTTGAATCCGCAAGGCATTAAAAAATAAACGAATGTTTGTGTCTACCAGTGTGCGAAAATATGCTTTAGCCTTTTCTTTTCGATAGTAAAGATCTTTGTTGCAAATGTCTGGGTTATCTTGTTTTGTTTGCTCTTTTTAAAACGGGATGGGGGCTTACGCAAAGTTATTGCATTAGAAATAACGAATTCTATCATTGCCCAGAAAAAAAGAAACTTGGAAATTCGCATAATTAATACTTACATTGTCTCTTGGCTGTGTCCCCAATAACAAGATAGATTCTTTTGATAAAATATTTTCTCCCTTTCTCTGATTAGACTTTTATGAATTGTTATTCATTACTATTGTTTCTTTGCTTACTCCACGCGGTGTTTGATTACTTCCTACCAATGAAGTAGCATCTCAAGAAGACATCGACACACGACTGACGAAGGCATCGACGGCTTTCGATAGGCTCTCGATCATATGGAAATCAGACCTAACCGATAAAATGAAACGCAGTTTCTTCCAGCCAGCGGTTGTGTCGATATTGCTATATGGATGCACTACATGGACGCTAACTAAACGGCTGGAGAAGAAACAAGACATAAATTACACAAGAATGTTGAGAGCAGTATTGAACAAGTCCTGGCGACAACACCCCAGGAGACACCAACTATACGGACACTTGCTCCCCATCACGAAAACAAACAAGTAAGACGAACCAGACACGCGGGACACTGCTGGAGAAGCAAGGATGAGCTCATAAGTGATGTACTCATATGGACCTCCACATAGGGCCGTGCAAAAGCAGGACAACCAGCTCGAACTTACATACAGCAGCTATGTGAGGACACAGGATGTAACGCCGAATACCTGCCGGAGGCGATGAATGATTGGGAGAAGTGGCGAGAGAGGGTCAGGGATATCCGTTCTGGCGGCACGACATGATGATGATGATGATATATATATATATATATATATATATATATATATATATATATATGGAGATGTGTGGGTGTGTTTCGGATTTATTGACCTATAGTAACCTATAGCCACCTGGATAGCAGGTGTTATCGATGTCTCGCTATATGTGCCATTGTAGCATACCCATACATAAATATGTGAAATGTACATAGAATGTTCATTACATATATACATAGAACATAGGAATCCCGAAACACGAAAAATACTCATGGATTCTTAGTTCAGGTACGAAACCTTTTATTACCTTTGGGTTAAAGGTTTCGACATAAGGAAGAGAGATGCACGATCTTTCTATGATGCCTTTTCCATCTGCCCCCACCAATCACGTGCGGCGTCTGTAGCGTGTAAATTCGTCTGGCTTCTGCGAGCCCTGAAAGTCAACCCTTCTCATTCGGTGTCTAGTTCTCAACTCTACTGACTTTTTCAAAATCCCTAAAATCCTCCGCGTGCGCTTCCGGTGCATGACGTCATTCATATCCACTGGTCAACCTTTTCTTTCTGGGATTTTTATTTTGACATCTGTGAACGACACATCCTCCCCGCGCGTGCGTTAACACCTGTGCGTCTAACTAACTCATATGATGAGCCGAAAGGTTCTCAGCCTAACTAAACACAAAGGTAAGATATATAAAACGAAATCCCTCGGCCATTATATTACACCATATCACAACACCATTAATGATTTACACAATAGCGACTTTGATTAAATGATTTTCGCTCCATATCCACCAGTTAAGACTTATTTTATATGTAAATTCTAAAGAAAAATATTTATTTTGTTGTTTCTTCATTTTTTTTTCATACATCTATCTGATATTAAGTACTTCTGACTAAAGCAATTTGTATACAGTTGTATTTTTTTTCAATTTCATTATGATATTAATTCTTTGTAAACAAATGTACTTCCATGTAATGATTTTTTAGCTTGCTGCATTTGTTGATTAACTATTTCATCACTGTAGGGATCAGGTTATTTATTTGTATCTCAAAATCCCAGAGAATTTGATGCGTTTCATCTTCGAGGGCGGATTGGAGTTTATACCTTTACCATTTTGTAGTATGGTCACATTTTGATTTTTTGCTCATTTCCCAGAGGATCACATTCCCTTCCACCTTTTACTATTTTTGAGCAAGTTTGTTGCATCGGCTTACAATGTAATTAATCGTTTCGTCTTTGTCAACATGTTTGACATATATTATTTTGATAAGCATTATCGATTTGACTTTTGTACAGTTGATTCTTATGGTGTTGTCTTATGCTCATATCAAAAAAGATTCTCTTTCTGGTAAAGTTTTTCCCAACGTTGTCATTTCCAGGTTTTCTCGCGTGAAATTACACCAATATTTTGTTTGAAATGTTAATCTATTTGTTCCCCTTTCGGTTTCCAAAGTTTTACTGTCGTTTTGTTTGTCTATGATATTATCGTTACTTGAAATTAGCCTTCTTTTACGCATGTTTATGTAGTCCTCGAGTCCACGTATTGATACATTCTCGTTATCGTCAATTCTGGCGAGTCTTCTTCCTTCTTTTCCTGTCACATATGGTCTGTCTATGTCAAATCTCGGAGTTTAGGCCTTGAGCATCGCCATTAACTTTCTTGTTTTCTACTTTGTCTGGTTCCTTCTCTTGTCTGATCCAGATAGCTTACCATGTAAAATGTCAGGTGTTTATACCTTTGATTAGATTCCTACGGTGGAGTTATGTTTTAATGTTTCTCGTTGATCTGAGTAACACTTTTGTTGTTTTTTTCATTCATCTTCGCTATTTGTCGTCGTCGGCTTTCAATACTTTTGTAATTCTCCTTTTCTCTGAGTCTTCTGATCTTTCTCTATTTGGCAATTCTAATGCACCCATGATTTGCCCTTTTCCACTCTTCATAATGAGAATGACCCTTTATTATGCCAAATTCCATTAATTTATCTTAATTGCATATTCTTATTGTTTATATCAGAGTTTTTACTTCTTTTATCAATTTTTTCAAATGGCTTGATATCGTCCAAGTACATGAGGTAGAGAACTTTGTCGCTGATTCTGAATTTTTTTTCCTCCAGTGCACTTCCTAAATCTGCAGCTTAGTGGTAATATTGCGATTACTAATAATGAGAATTTTTACCGACGCTAATTTTTTTCCTCCCGCTGTTTATTCCACTTTCAAGTTTTTCATGGTTCCTGTGATGAATTATTTGCTCTTTGTCGAGTATCTTGCATATTTTCAGCTAATATATATTCCAGGACTAAAGGACCATATCATAAGGCTTTTGTAATCCACCCATACCATGGCTACATTTCCCCCCCTTCTTTGTTATCATCGAGGATATACTATTATTATTATTATATACTCATTGGAGTTTTTCACATGAGCGTTAGCTGATTGTTTTTCACTGGTTTCTGAGTGACAGCAAGTCTTTTCAAGTCTCCAGGACTATTCTCAGTATTCTGGCCGTTCTCAGTAATGTATTAGTTTGGGTGGTCTCCACTGGTCCGCCAACTTCTAAGTCCTCTAGTCCTATTAGTAATCCTTTAGTTACTGTTCCAAATGCACCAATTTCAATGGGTATAATTGTCAGCTGCATGTTCCATAGATTTTTTTTCAATTCCCTAGCAAGGTCGAGGTACTTATCCTTCTTTTCACATTCTTTCAGTTTTGTTCTGTGGTCAGCCGGGATAGCAAAATCGACACTTTTGCAAGTTCTCTTCTTTTTGTTGATTATTATTAAGTCTGGTCTTCTGGCCGAGATTAGGTGATCAGTTTGTACGTTAAAGTCCGATAGGAGTTTATGTGTGTTATTTTCTAGGACAGGTGCTGGGTTGTGCATATACCATTTGTTTGTATGGTTAAATTTAAATTTCTTGCTCCTCTCCCAGTGGATCAACTTGCTGACTCAATCATGTCTAGTCTTATATTCCATCTGTGTTAATTTGCTGCATTTGCTTATTATGTAATTGATCATTTCGTCTTTGTCACCACGTAGTCTACATTTTTTATTTTGTTGCGTCTAATCTATTCTCGCTTTGATATGTTTGGTTCTTATGGCGTTGTCTGTGCTGCTATTAGAAGAGATTCTGTTTCTCTCTTAAAGTTTCCTTTTCTTAGCCATGTCCAAGCTTTGTCAGGGTTCTTCACTCCTTAAGTGTTTTTTTTTTACATCAGTGTTAGAAATGGGCTTTCATTGGAGTTTGACAGCAAGTCTCTTCAGGTCACCAAGATTCTTCTCAGTATTATGGTCGTTGTCAGTAATGTAGTAGTTTGTATGGTCTCTTCTCAACCTCTTATTTTCAAGTTCTCCAGTCCCTTTAAATATCTTTTGGTGACTGTACCAAATGCATCAATCACGATTGCTATGATTATCACTTTCATGTTCCATAGTTTTTTCAATACTTTAACGAGGTCCGGGTATTTATTCTTCTTTTCATTTTCTTTCAGGTTTATTTTGGTGTCAGCCGGGACAGCAAAGTCCACAATTTTGAAAGTTTTTTTTTTTTTTTTTGGTTGACCATTATAAGTTCTGATCTTTGGAACGAGATTAGGTGATATGCTTGTATGTCAAAGTCCCATTGTAGTTTATGTGTATCGTTTTCCTTGACAGATGCTAGTTTGTATATATTATTATTATTATTATTATTATTATTATTATTATTATTATTATTATTATTTACTCTATTAGAGTTTTTATCATTATTATTATTATTATTATTATTATTATTATTATTATTGTTGTTGTTGTTGTTGCTGTTTACACCTTTTTGAGTTTTTCACACCAGCGTTAGTTTGAGTGGCAGCAAGTGTCCTCATGTCTCCACTACTCTTCTCAGTATTCTGGACGATCTCATAAATGCTGAATTTTGGATGTTTTCCACTTGTCTTTTTATTTCCAAGTTCTCCAGTCCTTGTACCACTCCTTTGAGGACTCTATGGAGAGCACCAATTACAACTGGAAGCACAATCACCCTCATCTTCCAAAGTTTTTTCACTTCCCAAGCAAGGTCCTGGTACTATTCTTACTTTTCGTTTCCTTTCAATTTTTCTCTGTGGTTAGCTGGGACAGCAAAGTTCACCATTCGATCAGTTCTTTTTTTTTTTATAATAGAACATTCTGGTGGACTAATCGAGATCAGGTGATCCGTTTGTATGTAAATATCCCATAGGATTTTGTGTGTCTAATTCTCCAGGAAATATTCTGCGTTGTAGGAATTGTTCGTTGGATCAAATTTCAATTCCCCGTGGATCACCTTCCCTACCTTGTCGTGTCTAGTTTTTCTGCGCTGATAATATATTAAGACCTGGAAAATATGTTTATACTTCAAGCCTTTGCGTTTTTAAAATAAAATAAAATCGGTTTAATTAAACTATGTGTGTACAATAACGAAATTACATTTATATACTCTTGAAAGAATAGAAATTATGAATGATATCAATAGTGATATAGTAATATTTCCTTTTTATGTTAGTTACGTTAAGAAATTTGACCTGTTTAAGTACCTGCATTTAGTAAAATAATGAATCAAAGTTAATTCTCAACGTATCTAAGTATCGTCAAAATCCGATAGTATATAATATTTACTTGATGCTAATTGTTATAAATTTCCAGGCCGCTATTCGAGGTTCATTACTAGTTATCTTACACCTAAAACAACAATAATCATGTCACTTACATTCATATTCCAAGTTTTCAGTGATTTTGTAAAGGCTAGACATTTGACCATGTTTTTCACCTCCTAATCTCTGGTTTTCTCTAAGGACGTAATGCAGTAACATATGTTTCCCCTGTCATTTTACAAGGATTATAGACGTGTCATGTTGATGGCTACGGGGAGATGAAGACGAAGACGAGCAGGAGTCATTTGATCATTAGTATTTCCTTACAATAATACAGAGTAATGTTCTATTACTCAGCGTGATTTCTTGACCATTTTGTGACTCATTAAAAGTTTACACATGACTCATTAAAACTTTCTATTCAACTGTCTGAACAAATAATATCGGTATCATTTAACCATTACAAGATATTTCGGCACCTCATATGCACACACACACACACACACACACACACACACACACACACACACACACACACACACGCACACACAATATATATATATATATATATATATATATATATATATATATATATACACGTGTGTGAGTGTGTCTGCATGTGTTTGTAGTGTGTAAGGTGCGGAAATAGCCTATAATGGTTAAATGATACGGATAATATTTGTTTAGACAGTTGAATGGAATGTTTTAATGAGCCACGAAGTCTTCCCTTTATATAAAAATCTATCTATGAGAGTGAGGGAGGCAGTGAGAGAGACAGAACGAGTGAACAAGAGAGAGAGAGAGAGAGAGAGAGAGAGAGAGAGAGGAGTCTTGGCTAAGTGACTAACCTCCGTGAACGTGACATTTTTGTAAGCTAGTTCGAACTTCGGTTGCGCTATTACGCTGATTTTCGAATTTATATCTTTGGGAACTCTTTGACCATTGAATTCCCAGATATGTCCACCCTGTCTGCTGGGGCTGTATAATGCAACAAATGCACATCTTCTGTTGGGTAAGACTACCCATGAGACCAGCTTTTGGCTGTGGGTGGCCACTCGTAATGCTTGAGTACAGGGTCCTTGTGGCTGAGCAGTCCGTAAATCGACAACTAAATAGGTCACATGACTTGCAACACTCAATTGGCTAGTCATGTCAGTCCACTTTCGGAATTTTTTTCTAAAATGTGTATCAGAAGGCGATTGCTGAGGAAAGACCCAAAACCTTTCCTGTTCCTGAGTGAGAAATTATCTGGGAAATAAAAATCTAGGAAAACAATGTAACCATCTATCATCAGCACGAGTATAATGATTACAGACCATTATTTTCTGAAGTCAAATATTTTTTTCCGATGCATATCCCCAATTATGTCTTCCATGGTCGGGGGTGAGCATTGTCAATGAAACTGAAAACTTATATTTAAGCTTTCAGACAAAAAAAAGCAAAACAAAACGAAAAAAAAAAGCAAAAAGACCCCATTATCAATTCAATTCAGACCAAGAAGGAAAATACCTCAAGTTCATTGTACTACAATCGAAAGAATTACAGGGTACGGAAGCAAAATTAGGAATTTTCTAGTATAATGAAAAACGACTCTATTATAAAACACAATTAGTTTTAATTTTCCAAAAATAAGCAACAAAATCCGAAACGAGATACAAAAAATTAAATTTACTCAATGTGGCCGTCATTTTTTTTCCAATTATTCTATCAACACGACTTCAAAATGATTCGTATGCCTTCAAATTAAATACTTTAGAGATTTTATTCCACTTTTCCTCAATAGGAGTCAAAAGCGGACGATTATTTGGATTGGAAGTTGCATTTGTTTTGTTTTCTAAAACGCTCCGTATAGCGCAATCAAGAGGTTCAAAGTCTGCTCTTAAATCTTGTTTAATTGCTGTTCTCATAGTTTTTTCGTGGAATTTGCGTGCTTTCTTATAGATATTGAGGGGTCTTAGTAAATCGCCGATGCGAGAGCAAGTAAGAAAGCTTTCTTTCTGTTTTTTGTTCAATCCTCTTTTCACCTTTTCCTTAAAATGCTTTTTTCAGTAAACTATTTTCTTTGCTATGTATGCGTTAAACAAAGAAACTTTTGCTTGATTTCGGCGTTAAGAAAGTCGTAGATTCTTTGTCATTTATTTTGTCACTCATTGGGCTAAATGTTTATAGAAATGTGCTTGAATATTAGACCTAATCATGAATATTTATAATTATCGCTTTTTTTCCAAAATTTGATTAATCCGGGTTTTTTTTAAAATTATTTTTTAAGAAAATTCAATTTTTTGCTTCCGCACCGTGTACATTTTACAAAATTATCATCCTTTTTTGGTATTTTGGTAAAAATGTAAATATGAAATCATCTTAAAAGAGGAAGCAAAATAAGCTGATATATGAGAATCTTTAAATTTATTTCCAGCCTTTTTCGTATGGGCACTTTTATTGATAGAACACACGTGGAACTCTAGGTCCCTTCGAAGTAATCTCCCCCGGGTCTAATGCACTTGTTCTACCGTTTCAATAACTTCTGCAAATCTCCATGGAAGTCCTCTTGTGCGAGCATGTTAATGACCTTCGTCACAGCATCTTTCATCTCCTCAATTGTCTCATAACGACCAGCTCTGAGCTTAGGGAATAAGCAAAAGTCACAGGGATCAAGGTCTGGACTGTGTTGATGCCCATCTTTGTCAAATAGTCTGTGACAAGGATGGAGTTTTAGACTGGTGTATTGTCCTGGTGGAAATGCCACAGAGCCGATTTGAAGAGTGCTCGACTCTTCCGACGGAATCTCTTCCTGAAATCCCTTAAAATCTCAATATAGTAACCCTAACCCTTTGGCCAATCAAGTCTGGTGTACTGACTTCCTTACGCCTCCCACACCTCTCATCATCCCTCACAGACTCCCTGCCATCCTTGAATCTCTTATGCCACTCATAAACTGATGCTCCATTTATGCAAGATGGTCGAAAAGCAGTCTGAAGGATTCCATACGTTTGTGTGGTATTTTTTCCAAGTTTAAAATTCGATTTTCTAATGCGTCCTCACGTCCAGATTGCATTCTTAAAAATCACCAGCTGTGAAATCAGGCTTTAGTTGTGTGTATTCCAATTCCTTCTGTAGCAGTCCATTTGTACCTGAAATCATAAAAATGGGTCAGTCATCTCATAAGATGTATAGCAATAACATACTGAATTGTCAAAGTCTCCGACAATTTTAAATGCCTGTACAAAAATGTCTGGAAACTTATTGAATACCACGCGTAATACAAAAACTGAACGAAATTCATAACATAAAAGTAAATACTTTCCCCCATTAGAGATTAAACACCTTGAAAGGTGTGATACGGAACAATTTATCCGTATACTCAATTATTTGAAATAAAAAAAAAGTTAATTAAAAATAAAAAATAAAATATAATAAATGTCAAAAGAATGACAATCAGAAAATTTAACCAAACAATTGACACGAACACAAGCATACTTACTTTCAACAACCCAAAAGCTCCACCTGAAATAAAAATTGTTTATATGTTAGATAAAGTGGGAAAGGATATCCCAAATCTCAGAAGCGTTCACAATTGTCAAAAATATAAACATTTAAAAGAAGTTTTCTCAAGAAATCTAGTATTTTTAAAATGCGGAGTATAGAAAAGAAACTTGCAAAAAAAACTTAAACTGCAATAAATGAAATGAAAGTCACAGAACAGACTCAAACACCGTAAAGCCTAGGAGAAAAAAAGAAAGAGAGATCTTAAAAATCACATTCATCCTGGTTTTGATTTTTTCTTCGTGCCTTTTGAGGGTTAGTTAGCCAATTTTCTTACAGACTTGTTTCGCCCCAACGTGTTCATTTAATTCGGTTATATTATTTCTTGTTATATGATTTAACACTTATTTTATTCTTTGGTCTACATTCTATGTTTCTATGCGATGTTTAAGTTGTCTTTTCATAATTCTCAATAAATATTTGAGATTTATTTTTTGATCTTGTATTTGTGTTTGCTCTATGGTGTTTGTTGTGTGGCGTTTCTATTTTCAGAACATGGCGGTTCATTTCGGATAGACATTTTTTTCAATACTTGGTGTGTCTAATATTGTATTACTATTTTGTTTATTATCTATTTTCCGGAGTATTTCTCGTATTTCAAGGTCAGAAAACCAACCTTTCAGCCATTTAAAAGAAGTTTTCTCAAGAAATCCAACATGTTTAAAATATGGAGCATATTAACCCGACAACAGACAAGAAACTTACAAAAATAACTTAACTGCAGTAAATGAAATGAGAGTCATAGAACAGACTCAAACACTGCAAAATCTAGGGGAAAAAAAGAGAGATCTTAAAAATCATAGTCACCCAGTATATTACCATCCCAAAAGCAAGAAATCTTCGGGAAATACTTTATATCAAACCAAATTTGCGCAAGTCACAAAACCCTCCTAAACCCAAATGAAAACGAAGTAAACGTGTAAATAAAAATAGAATAGATAAAGCTAATAAATGAACGACAAAACCTAATAAAATCCGTAAAAATCATATTTACTAATGCAGAAAAAAAACTATCTGTCGATAGACCAAACAACATCCTTATAAGTACAATCAGACACATAAAACACAAGCAACAAAAAGTAGACACAGATCAACTTCAACAAGAAAGGAAAATAAAGAAAATCAAAAATCAACTCAAAATCCCCTATAGAAACAAAAAAAAACAAACAAATGTAAGAATATTGACTAAATAGAAATGAAAATGGACTCAACACTCATAAACCAAGATACGAAAATATTACAAAACATCCCAGATTTTCAAATAAAACCCACTGCACAAACAATAATACTGTGAAATATAGAAAATCCTAACCAAACCAGCTTCATTGGAAAACAGACTATACACACCAACTAAAAACGCATGATCAAATATCAAAATACTCCCAAGATAATCCAGTGGAAATGCCGTGGCTACAAGGAAAATTCAATTAATCTGATTCAACTAACTGAACTAAACCCTGCCATTATATGCTCCCAAGGAACCTTAAAAAAAGTGACGAGCAAAAGATAAAAAAACATTAAAAATATAACTATATATATGATACTGGCCTGAAAGCTTCGGGTGGAGTATCAATCGTAATAATGAAAATGTTTCTCAAAGTAAAGTCAACATTAACGCCCTGTAACAAGCAATTGCAGTCCATCAAACCAACAAGAAACTGTCTATATTTGATCAATGTGTATTCAATGTGATGATCCCATTAATGAAAAAGAGCTATACAACTTAAGAAAACAACTCCCTAAACCATTTATCTTGATGAAAGAATTTAATTGCGACATTATTTTATGGAGAAATAAAGAAACTAATAAGAGAGGACACACACTCAAAATAGCAACAATTTATGCCTCCTCAATCACAAATCTCAGACTCACCTTGACCAATCCTCGGGTATATTCACAGCCAGAGGCCTAACGCTCACTAATCCATCAATGTTCATAGAGGGTAATCAAAGACTCCTGCAGCTGTGACCACTACTCAATAATAATAGAAAATAATATGATTGGAAATTTTAAACAACAAACAATAACCAAAACACCACAATAGATTAAAAAACACAACTGGCAATCCAACAAAAATTTTGCCTCACCATACAAATCCCAGAAACTAATGCAAATCAAGAAGAACCCGTAAAATATTTTACCAAAACCCACATTACCATAGCCTACAAAACTACCCCAAACCACAATATCCCCAAAATACAATAAACCATGGGTCACAGAGAACTGCAAAAACGTAATAAGACTTAATCAAGCAACCCTCATGAAATTTAAAACAAATCATTCAACAGAAAATCTAAACAAATACAAACGATAAAAAGCCAACACTCGGTGTACCACCAAAGAAGCAAAAATAACCCCTTAAATTATCTTCAGCAAAAAAAAAACAAACTCTAATACCAATTCAAAAATAATTTAGAACTTTATAAAGAAAATATTAAAAAACAACAACATCAACACGCCGATAAGTCACCTCTTTCAATGAAACACAAATGCCGCAAGTGAAAAAAATATAGCCAACCTGTTTGCAGAAATTTTTTCTCAAGTTCCATCCACAAAAGACTTCACGATCAATTCAACCCAATTAGAATCGAAGAAGAAAAAATATCGTAACATTCATCTCCTATAATACTGAAGGGTATAACTAATCCTTCACCCTAACCAAAATCCAAATCTGAACACCCAAATTCAATAAATCTGCCACCGGTCCAGATGAAATCCACTATCCCTCCTCAAAGAGTTCACGAGAATATCCCAAAAATATATTCCAAATATATACAACAATATCTTGATCTTTGGAAGCATCCCTACCTTATAAAAACGAGGCACAACCATCCCTATCCTCAAAAAATAAAAAAAAATCCCACAAAACCTACCTATTGCTTTCACTAGCTCTACTTTTAAAACCTTCGGAAGGATAATCAATATAATACTGATATTATCCCTTGAATCAAGCCACATCATCTCAAACCTACAAAAAAGCTTCTGAGCTAAAAGTAGTACCATAGACTAAATAGTTCGCATAGAAACCCTAATCAGAGAAGTGTTCATTAAAAATTAACATTTGGTTACTGTATTTTTTTACCTTGAAAAAGCCTATGATAGGTTATCCTCATATGGTATACTCAAAAAAGATCTTGGCCTTAAACGCGGACTCCCGCTCTTCATAAAACACTTCCTAAGAGATTGAATTTTCAAATATGAATAAACACATTCTCTGATCCTAAACGAGAAGAAATAAGTGTAGCCCAACATATCACCATCACTGTGATTCTCGTCCTAATCAAAATAGCTAAAATAACGATCTGTCTCCCTTTAAAATGCAATGGACCATTATATGTCGACGCCTTTCTCATTTGTTATAGCTCCAAAAATATGGCTACTATAGAAAGAAAAAATTCAACAATGCATCAATATATCAACATGTACAATGGGAAATATTTTAAAATGTCTAAAAACCAGATTAAATGCATTCACTTCTGCCAAATCCACAAAATCCATAATCAATCAGTCCTAATACTAAAGGGTGCTTAAATATGAATAAGCTATCGATACAAATTCTTAGACTTTATACTTTATCCTCTGTATCAAACAACTTATGATCAAATGCAATCAAAGTATCCAACTATTGGGAACCATTGCCTACAAAGATTGGGGTGCTCATAAAAACAATCTAATATAATTAGACAGCTCTTTCATATAATCAAAGCTAGATTAGTGCTTCTTTATATACGAAGCATGGAGAAATACGTATTTCCGAGAACTTGAAACAATTCATTACCAGGAACTCATTATTGCTCTTGGAGCCTTCTCTCCTTCTCCAATATAAAGTTTGTATATAGAAGCTAATGAACCCCCGACTTTCTCCTTATGAAACTTGCTCTGAAATACTATACTAAACGTATAGTATGCCCATAACTGCATTATTGAAATAAAATACAAAAACCTGATTTTAAATAAAGCAAAAGACAGCAAATCTCTAAATAGAAGAATCAAAACCCCACTCAACGAAATCCAAATCAATCCCAAAGTAGCACATAATATCATACTCCTAAAAAGCATCATTGACAAAAAATCAACCAAGATTAAAATCAGAACTAACAAAATTATGAAAATCAAGAACTAAATCACAATCCATAACTTTTGGAAAGAAATTCCTCAACATCCAAAATAGCTTCCCAGATCACCACCTTATCTATACTAACGGGACAAAACAGAGAATTATAGTTGGTTATGCTACTATCTTCAAAAATCAAGCAATGCAAAAAGCGTTTCCCAAATAAATATTCAATCTAAAAAGCTGAAATCAAAGAAATTGAACTAGCCAAGAAAATCATAGCTGACCCTAAATCCTTAAAATTCATTCTCCACTGCAAATCAGTCCTTCAGGTTCTAACAGAATCAAAATACTACATCACTATTTCACAAGATCCCTAAACAAAAACAACACTCTTTTCAAAGTAATTGCATCTCTCCCACCTGGATACCAAGTTATACTTAGAAATGCAAAAGCAGGCAAATATGAAATGTCACTCCTAACAGACATATTTAATACAAAATATTATGCATTGATCTAAAACTAAACATTAACAAGAATACAGTTGATAAATGACAATAATCTTGTAATGATCAAATACACAAGCAAGCTCTACCTTATACAAGATACCATAGGCGAGTTGTCAGCCGGTTACATATAGATAGAAAAGTGATTGTATCCAAACATTGGCCACATACATTACCCATTCACATCTTCTGAATAGAGAAGACACCCCAATATGATCAACATGCAAAATAAACCTTACAGTCAAACTCGTTCTCATAAACTCGGACAGGTTTAGACAGGCAAGCAACTTAATGGACCTTTTCAAAAACTTCAATCCAGAAATCAATTGAGTTATCTAAAAGAAACCAACCTCTTCATCAAAAAATGATCGAATGTAATCTAACCTATTATAAAAAAAAAAACAAAAAAAAAACTAAACTCTAAAACACACACAAAAGACAAAACCAAAGAAATCCTTTCTGCCACTGAGGTTTATATGGTGTTTAACAAAACTCCCAGCATTGTGTTAAATAGTCGCACTAGTATTCTTTTACAAGGATGGAATTCAGGAATTTTAATGTCATTAAACAAAAAAACCCTGGTATATATATATATATATATATATATATATATATATATATATATATATATATATGAGTGTGTGTGTGTGTGTGTGTGTGTGGTTAAGCATTAGATATATCTGCTTCAGATTATAGTTACAAAGTATATAAAGATAAACTATTATATTTACGAGACATTCACCCTTTCGATTAATCAATTTCGTTTATTAAATTCAGCATGTCAAATGTCATAATGTATATGCTAGCATTTCCTTGTCATTGACAATGTATATAGTGGCCATTCTTTGTCTTTTATTATGTATATTACAGCCATAACTTGTCACTGACAATGCATATTTTAACATTATATTGCCAATGGCAATGTACATGGCAGCAATTCTTTAACATAGACAATATATATAGTAATAATGCCTTGCTATTGACAATATATATAGCTGCATTTTCTTTATATTGACAATGAATAGTGTGGAAATTTTGTGTCATTGAAAATGAATATTACAGAAATTCGCTGACGCTGGAAGATTATTTTTGTCAAAATGAATTGCATACTTTTTCCCTTCTTTATATAGTGAAATCTATTGTTGTTATTTAATGCATTCTTCTTGTTTTAATCAAAATTAGTCTTGTGATAGTTCAGGTTGAATTGAATTTACCATTTTTACGCCTATTAGAGTGATATAAAAAGCAAACGGACTGCTAACAATGTTTGGATTTTTAACTATTGTTACCTGTAACACAATTACACCTTTCTATTAAATCGGTGAGCGGACTTCTATATTCCAAGACAGTCGTCGATATATATAGGTAGACAGATAGATTGAAGAAAATTAAAGATATTACAAATTTTAATGGGGGAATAATTGAATATGGGAAATGAACATTATTGATGTGAATATGACTTCTTTACACTAGATACATATATACAATGCTTTGAGACACTCTCTTTCTGTGTCTCTGTCTCTGTCTCTCTCTATCTATCTATCTATCTATCTATCTATCTATCTCCCTCTATCTCTCTCTCTCTCTCTCTCTCTCTCTATATATATATATATATATATATATATATATATATATTACGCTGCCACGTGCTCAGCAGGCTTGCAGGGTGCTGTTCGTTCCCGCCAAGTCCAATTGTTGTTTGCTGACGATATTTAATGTCAGATATCACAAACTCCCTAGCTGAACCACATTTTAAATCCACCAAGTGGGTTATAGGTGAATTATTAAAGTCAACACCGCTAACTGGTCAGCTTTCCCCCTCAAATACAAGGTCATCGACAAATACAATACTTTCACAAAAGAAAAGACACTAAACTGCCGTGTTCGGGTTTATGAGAATAATAACAATATTCTTTTATTGAATAAAAGAAAGAAACAAAGAAAAAACAATTCTGGTAAAAGTCAGGAACGAGAAAGTCTTTCTGTATCACGGAAGAGCCTCCATTGAAATATTCGTATCCCGGACGATGTCCCCATTTAAAATGTATTAATGACGTAAAGTAAGAATATTGTTCGTCAGCGATAGACACATTCCGCTCTCCTTCGGACTTTAGGATTTAACGGATGAGCTCATGCTCCAAATCTCAAGTTTATTAATAGGGGAGTATTCCCTCTTTTCTCCTATATCTTATCAGAGCTACTCTTTCCTCCCGTAATTTGTCTTTTATTCACGTCAGCATAAATGCAGCAAGATAAATTTAAATATACTTAAATTGTATGTTCATTTACTTGGGATTTTTTAGAGTTTATTCTCTTCTCTTTTTCCCCTCGTTATTAGGTTTCCATAACACGTTGGTATAAAGATACTTGCCTTGATTCAGATAAGACTAAGATTAATAATTATCTCTTTCCTCGCGGACAAGTTTTTGTACGGGTATTTGTTTAACTATACCTCGGAGTTTGAATTCATTCAAAGGAAAAGATTTTTTTTTTCTTTTCACTCAGTGTTCTCTGCGCGGCATGACTTTTGGAATTTCGGTTTCTTCCGTATCCCAAATTAGGTCTTCTTTTTAAACGACCACAAGGCAACTGCTCACGTCTCTTCACCCTTCCAAGAATAATCGCCAAATCATTACGTGTCTTCAGCCCTTGATGAATAAATGACAATTAACTAGTTTCCATAGTTTGAAAATTCACCACGTGTTGGCTTTTAGGCCTTTACTTCTCAGTACCATTCATGGTCGCAGGTTTGTTTCTCCACTGACGCCTACATGGCTTATAGAGAGTGAGGTTCTCCCATGCTCATATCACCTTGCAATAATAGAGAGGGAGGGAAAGAGACAGACTCTCTTTCCACCATTCTGCTAATTCTTGCTTACTACTATCGTTGTCTGATAGCTAGCGTGTCACACCTTTTACCATAACCCGGCGAATGTGAGAGGATGTCATATTTCCTCGTCACATTATATATATATATATATATATATATATATATATATAAAGTGGGGGTGAACTTCACTGATTTCCATGGTAAATTATTGAATGTTGTCCAAAGATAGACTCGTAAAGCTGTAATTTTGCATCTATATTTTTGCAGTTATGAACCAATCAGCATATTTCCGCTTGGTCTTAAATTTTATGATACTTCGCAGGCGAAAATATTCAATTTATCACGACAAATCTGAAAATCAAAACCTAAAATGATTGTAGAAAGCTTTTCCCTCTTAAAATAATAAAAAAATAAAAATACAATTTCATTTTAAATTAGATTCATCGATAAATCGTCAAATTTTCTTTAAATTTCTAGCACACCTAAATAAGTAGAGAAATAAATTTTCACTAAGTAAGAAGAGAATTTTCTATGCTTACTCAACTAACAGTGAGTAAAACATTAACGATACTTACTGAGTAAGGAATGAGGAATGAAATATTACTTACTCGATTGTTTTTTTTTCTTTTGAATAAAAATATACACATTTTTCTTTCAAGAATGCATTTGACTTTCACACCGATTTCCTATAATTCAGATTTAACACAAACCTGTTACAACTACAGTTACAAAAATATCTTCTTTGCCATTTGTTTAATTTAACTTATAGAGTTACAGTTCCGTTCTAAAGTTATTCGCTGTCTACATTGGTAGACTCTTATCCAATTTCCTTGTGGGTAGAGTGTTCGACTATCGTCCGAGAGACCTGGGTTCAATCCCAGATCGTGTCATACCAAAGACTTTTAAAATGGTACTTGATACCTACTTGCTTAACACTCAGCAATATAAGGTACGCATCAAGGGTAAAGTGGAGCAATCTAGGGAAAGGAGTAGCGCCCTCTCCTACTCCTCGGTGTAGTAGCTATTGAAAAGGGAGCCTTTTGGTCGCTCTCGAGTAGAGTCGCCAACTTTACTTACTAATTCTAAGATAACAATTACTGCTATACTCAATGTAGGAATCTTAACCATATCTATAAAATACATCTACACTCTGATTTTATATTCGCTTACAAAAAAGATTTTGTACTTTTGTTCTTTTAGCAAACATTCAGTGAATTTAAAGAATTAAAAAAAATTATGTCAGATTTTTTATTCATTGAATTTCTATATGAATTGGTGACTACCAACTTATGAACATAAATATGTTCATATGTAGGAATAGAAATTAAAGAGTCACACACTAAATTAATTGCTGATTACCGATGTAGAAATATCATTAGATTAAGATAAATAGAAAAGTCCTATCATCATATTGTGTAAAGTTAGACTTAATAATTGATCATTACCGACTTAAGAATATAAATAAAGGCTCATTCACTATAAATCTATTACTGACCAGGACGTAAGAACGTTAATATGTTATAAAGATTGTTTAAGTGGTCACTCATATTTTTATTATTTCCGAATTATGAACACAAAGAAATAATCTCAAAATCATTCATACCATCCCAGGAAAATTATTATAAGTTGTTATTGTTGTTGGAGACTGTAGTCGAGGACATCCAGAATGCTCCCTTTTCAATAGCTACAACACCAAGGAATAGGGGAGTGCGCTACTCCTTTCCCTTGATTGCTCCACCTTACCCTTGATACGTAACTTATATTACAGAGTGTTAAGCAAGGAGGTATCAAGTACCATTTTAAAAGTCTTTAGTATGACGTGACTTGGGATTGAACTCTGATCATCCGGGTCATTGGCGAACACTCTACTCACTAGACCAATGAGCCGGTTAAGTAACCCACCAAAAATATAGATATATACATATATTATTATAAGAATGCAACAATCTTCTTCAAAATTTAAAAAAAAACCCGACACATGAAACAAGAATAAATCATCACAGAAATTATTGGCAATTTCAAAGTTTGAAGAAATCAACAAAATTATTCTATTAAAATACATTGACAATCATCTACAAAATGTTCAAGCTGCGATACACGCCCACATCATTACGTATATCAAAGGATTCCGTATAAATTCTTCAATAAATATAGTCTCTCAAATTATTAGAGACTCGAACGCGAACATCTAAACAACTAAGATTTCTTTAGCAGTGAATGTATGAAATTTAATTGAGAAATCTTCACTTAACCCTTTAGCAAAAATCATCCTAATACAACAGAACAAATATTTTTCGTCAAAAAATACTAACTGGGCATATTGGATCAACTGATAAGCCAACGTTTGAAATTTTTGACAAAAAATCCGGCAAACTTCGTAAACGTTTCAACAAAATTACTTCACTCAACTTTCGTCGAAAAGAGGAATCTCTCTCTCTCTCTCTCATTCTCTCTCTCTCTCTCTCTGTCTCGCTCTCTCTCTCGCTCTTTCTCTCTCTATCTATCTATCTATCTATCTATCCCCACAAAAAATATAGATTACCGGAAAAAAAAAAGAAAACAACAAACAAATAACCAAAGATTTCCTGAAAGTAATTCATATATTTCGAAAGTATTCCTCAGAAAAATTACAGCGAAAACAATACTATTGCTTTGTAACATGACAATCTCAGCTTCTATATTTTTCAAACAAGTCAGCAATCAAGAAACTTCAGACAGACAGAATTTCCAGACTGACTTTTGTGCACATGTGAATATAACCCACTCTTCCAAACAAATTAGGAAAGTTATGAAAAAAAAATCAAAATGTGGACACTCGCTGACCGTTGGAAACAAAATATGGTGAAAGTTATTTAGGTGTTTAAAAGTAATGAATCAAAACATCTAAAACGCCGAAAAACGCGTTGACTCTATAACTTTTAAAAACGTATTCGACAATATTCGACTGCATTGATACAATGACGCCTAAGAACTATAACGCCTCTGAAAGCTCGATTTACACTTCAAAAAACGACATTCTAATCTCAGATTCCTCCTACTAAAGCTTGTAATTTACACTCCCCTCAGTCCAGCATTTCTCTCAAAACAGTTTATCAGTAAACAAAACCGAAGTTTTATCCTGCGTTTTCAAAATAGATTACTTAATTCAACGATAACCTGGATATACAATTGTGTTAAACTATGACAGAGCCGAAAAATTTAATATTTCATGTACTTGGAACAATTTGACGGGTACTTCTTTCAACACAACTACAAATACATGAAAAATAAACAAAAGCAAAATTAAAAAAAAATGACTCAAACAATGACAAGAAAGTACTCAAAACTATATTAAAAAAAAAGGAACCCAGACATATCAATGGACATTCATCAGATAATACAAAAAATAAAAAGATATAAAAACACATTGATAGGCACATTTTAGTAGCCTACTCACCTCGCGTATTATGGATATTATTTTTATTGTTCTGTAATATTTGATAAAACATTGTACACTTTTTGGTTTGTTTCGATATATACCTAGCGGGGAATATTCATCCAGGCGGGGAATATTCATGGAAATACAACTGATTTCTATCTCTTAGATTATTCAAGCTATTGTTTTCATCTTCATTGTTATAATTATGATATCTCGCCCAATGCATTCTTCGGTTTTCTCGTGTATCGAAAGCTAATTTTCACCGGGCAGCACCTCAACTTTAACTCCCTCCTTACACATATTGTAAAGAAAGGAATAGTTTGTTGTCGACAACATCGAGAAAAAGCATTTAGTAGTAAAACTGATGCATATCAAGGAGAAATGAATAGTTTAGGAGAAAACTTCCATTGCAGCAAACTGTCCCGGGGATATTATTGCATCTCCAAGCAATGTGGATTGAATGAGAGAAATCAGTATCCAAATACTCAGCACAGTTTATGTCAAAGGCCTAACCAAAAATATTCAAAAGATTTAGAGTCCAAATGATATCAGAACAATATTAAGGAGTGGTATGACTCTACGAAAATTTCTCTTCCAAGTCAAGCCCTCAAGTGTATGCAAATTGATCAAGTATTTCGTGTACTCCATTGCATGCAGTTGTGGTAAAGTATACAAAGGCGAAGAATAACGCAAACTAAAAGTAATCCATGTCGAAGTGAAATCAAAAAGTAGGATGGCTGACCATATATGGAAAGAAAAGTGAAACCATCTGTACTTATAGGATGAAGTTAAAATTATAGATATGGAAGAACATTGGAGAATAAGATGACTTAAATAAACTGTTAATACGTTGGGATTTGGTGACCTGTTGAGTAGACTAAATATAGAAATGAATAAGATATGGGAACAAATAATCAACACAAGATAAAATAAATTGCTATATGAGCTAGAGTATAAATTTATACAAAATAGAAATAAATTATATTTCATAGGTTGATAAAGATATGAGGTGTATAAGTCCTAAATATTCTCTTACAGCTGTACACATGGTGTAACTGATATAGGTGTTTGTTAACTGAAGTTTTCAGAGAAATCATCTGGAGGTTGCAGGTTCAATACTAGCAACAGGAAGTATTTACAAAAGCTTAACACTTTTACTCGGTTATAGTTTACTGAATTAGAATAACCCACTACTTGTATCAAATAAAGGGTTCAGCTCGAAATTCTCAGTAGGCGCTCGAGCTAAACAATAGACATTTGAAGAAGTTCAAAGGACGTATTACTCCAAAAAGTTTGAATATGAGAATAATGATGTAAACAATAATCCGAATACTCTAGAAAAGATGTTTAACCAGCTTCATTTTAGAAATTTAAACCTAAATGAATTGATTTCTATTCTAAGGAAAGTGTTAACCTATGTGCAAAAAATCGGCTGGAATCGTTGTATTTTGGCAATCACGGTTGTTTCAATTTCGAAATGCTTCACTGAAGAAAATATTTGAGTTGCTGCGAACTTTTTGAAGAATCAAAGCCTAAAATATTTGTAGAAATATTTTAAAAACATAATAAATCCAATTTCTAAGCTACTTACATTTCTTAATAAATTTTTCACAAATTTAGCTCATTTTGCCTTACTTTAATATAAATTAGCATAGAAATAATCCTTTCTTAAATAAGATTTGAATAGTCGATACTTAATCAATTAACACTCAGTATGCAATTGTAAATACTTATTCAATTAACAGTCACGAAGAATCCCTTTCTCAAAAAGCCTTTACTTCTTTTGAGAAAAAAAAAAATTATTTTTTTAACAAATGTAAATATTTTCAACATCACTTATCTTTTGATACGTCTGTTTTAACAAAAATCTTATACTACTTCTGCTACAATACTATCTCTGATGCTGCTTTTTTCAGGTTGCATACAGAGTAACAGTTCCTTCATAAAGTTATTCTCCGTCTACATTGTAACAAACTTATCCAAAGATTGTTGCACACACAAATTATGTCCTTTTATTGTAAGCTAACAGTTACTGTTATACATAATTTCACAAATCTTAAGCATGTCAAGTAAAAATATTTTCACTCTAACTGACTTCATATTTATTTACAGGAAAGGATTGTGTTCTATGGTCTTTCAGAAAACTATTCACTGAATCTGATTAAATAAATCTTAAGCTTGTACATGTGTTTTTTTTTTCATTCATTTTCTGTTATATATATATATATATATATATATATATGTATATATATATACCCATTATGATTCTAGTCTACCATAATACTACCGTTCAAATGCGCTTACAAATCAAATCTTTACTTATTTATTTATCTATTCATTCTCCTCGATATGCAGTGATGATGTTTTGTTCCATAGCTATAGTCACCTTCACACACAAAAATAAAATAATGTAACGAAATATTAAGATACACTCACGAATTCATATCCGCTTACTCAACGCGATGCGTTTGTAGCCTGGCTAAACCTCATAAAAATACGCATCCATACGTAACTATAACACATTCACGCATACGCACACACTCACATACACTCACACACTTACAACCACACGTAAACTTTTGTACTAAATCCCAACGGCTTTTTGTCTGTATTTTTTCGTATTTTCCCGATTTTTGATTCATTCCATTTTCTTAACTGCCAGAAGATTGATGTTTTGCATAAAACTTCATGAAACCCAGGTTCACAATATATCGAGTCTCAACGACTTAAAAAATGGTACTCAATACGTCCTTGCTTAACACTCAGCTCACAGGTACGTATCAAGAGTAAAGTGGAGCACTCCAGGGGAAGGAGTAGCGCCCTCCCCTACACCTTGGTGTTGTAGCTATCGAAAAGGGAGCCTTTGGGTTGGCCTCGTCTACAATCGCCAACTTTACTTACTTTACTTATATATATATATATATATATATATATATATATATATATGTGTGTGTGTGTGGTATAAATCTATTATATATATATACATACATATATATATATATATATATATATATATATATATATATATATATATATATATATGTATATATATATATATATATCATTGACTGAAAACTGGTAGATCTACAATTCACCTAGAAGACTGGTAGATATGAACCGAATAAAATATAGATCAAGAAGCATATAAGTTTATCTTATTTAACATTGTTAATTTAACTGAACTTTTTTAATCACAACTAAAATATCATTTTATCTATTTTTTTCATTATTCTGAATAAAGCATAATTGTTGTATGATCCAGCAAATATGTTTTCATGTTTAATGGATTGTTTTCGGTAACATATAAAATTGATTTTGGTTACTATATTATAAACTTTCCTTAGAAATATGATGAAAAATAATCATTATTTTTTCATTCCATAGAAGTATCTTGGTAAGCGGATGAATTTTTCAGCTAACCCTCATATATTGCAATTTGTGCACAATAAACTGATGCACCACATAAAATCTGCATGCCTTGAAAAAGGTAATTTTCATAACAAAAATGTTATTGAACTTACCTTTGTTTATTATTTATTTATCTAAGTATTAATCATTTTCTTTGACAGTGTGGTCAATACACGCCCATTTACAACGATAATTCGTCTCGATAATCTCTTACAGTGCAAAGTCTATCAAACTTCACATCTTACGTAGTAGGAATTTAAAATTTGCAAGAAGACAATAACGAGAAAAGAAAATATGATAATTAAATTCGAATTTTATTGGAATAATATGATTGCATTTGAAGAAATAAATATTCTCTTCATACTTCTATGAACGTAGTAAAAAAAATATATATTCTATTGTTGACAAAAAATAAGACTAGAAATTATCTTCATATTAATGAATATAAAGACTGAAAGAAGCAACTGTGCAGCCACAGAATCATCCATAAATACGTGCACCCCACACACTTTGTTCTATGGAAAATAGTCCCCAGATAATAGTACCTAACATGCTGAACTGTGACAATGTAGTAAGCGACTTCGAACTCCAGTCGGAGAACTAGGATCATTTTCGGAATAAGGACCTTGAGAAATGTATGAAGCTCTTTATTGTCCAAACAATCACCGCTACTGTTTTTCCGTCAAGATAACTTCGGTATTTAAAAAAAAACGAATATTGGAATGCTATTAATGAAGACAGCAAATCAATTTATTAAAATAAACAATTTTCTTCTAAACCAGAAATACCATTATTATGAACTTGTAGCAGAACAAAAATAAGCCCATCCTGATATATTTCTGAAGTTTAACTTTTGTGTATAGAGGTAGGTAATTACGTAACCCATTCATTTAACAGAGAATTCAATACGAAGTCATTTGAAGTTAAGAACGGCTGGTTTGAATTCAGACATATGTGGCTCTGATGTTTACAAAAATACAGGCTTTTGGAGCAGTGCATAGGACTTCAGTTGTTTCATATATATATATATATATATATATATATATATATATATATATATATATATATATATATATATATATATTATTAACATATGCTATTACACCACTTGGCTATATAACGTTGGATTACATTGTAATTAAATATAAATGTTTGATCCTTTAATATATATCTATATGCTGCATTAAAACATCTAAAATATAATGTAAGTGCTTGTGGCATATTAAATATGTATTCTACTCTTCAGGGACAAAATGGCTGATTTATTTATTTAAACAACGAAATAAAAACTGAAGAATTGATTTGACCCTTTCTCTATTCGGTTTGCACAGAAGCGCATTGCCGACAATTGCTAGTTTTTACGCATTAGCAGCTGAAGATGCCACCTACAATGTTGGAGAAATTAAAGTGCATAGCAAATTTTTTCTTCAATTTAGGTTAATTATTTTTAACGGTATATCAAACTTTCTTGGTTATCTAATACAAGAACCAATCTTTTACTCGTAGAAGAACAGTTGCAGTTTTGTATAATACATAGAAATTTCTGACTTAACATTGGTATTATTCTGAAAGTAAACATAACATCGGGACTGGAATTCGAACTTGGTTACCTCAGTCTAATATTTCAGCCATTACGTCATATTTATTTTCTTATTTTACGAAACATTCAGTTTCGCTATTTGAATAAGTTTTGGCATTTTATTGAACTCAAATTGGATTCCTCAAAATTGAAATTAGGTTGAATGTTAGAAAAATGTCTTAGAAAATAGTATATTTTACTAAACATTCTGGGACTGAAAGTCTTTATAAAACATGGCTTTACGAAATAAAATGACATTTTTAAGTAACGCTGAATTCTTAAAGATATAAAAAGGAGAAAATTATCACTAGAGCGGTTCCATAAAACACAATGTTTTACAAGTAAAGAATTAATACCTATCTGTCTCTCTTTTGTCTAGTCCCCTTTCAGTCTCTCTCTCTATATATATATATATACATATATATATATATACATATATATAATGTGTATGTGTGTGTTTCCATGCTTCCTGAATTAGCAGTTCAACTGACGATTGCAAACGTGAAGGTCTTAGGTGAGAGTATTACTCAGGCTTATTTTGTCAATTGTTTACTTATATGTAGGTATATTGCTCTGTGTAATTGTTTGTTTGTTTTTTTTTGCATTGTGCATGCTATAAATTCTGCAGTTTAGAAGCATTTGTGGCAATAATTTCTAAATAAATAATCTAACAAAAATTACTCCTATTTATTTGATCATAGTTTATTATCAATAAATTTCTCTTAAATACAAACAATGTTGGAAATAACATACGGATATTCTTTAAAAGATAGCTCGATCCCTGCTAAACATAATCATGGCACATAATTCATGAAAAAAAAGTAGTAACTTACTTAAAAATAATTACTTTTCATTAAAAAAGGAAGGGGAATAAAAAAAAAAACAATAGAAAAATTTGGTTTTACAACAAAAAATTGTCCTCCATCAATAGAAGAACCTAACGGTTTTTTTAAAAAAATGAACAAGCTAAGCTTAATAAAAAAATTGAAATTCAAAAAAACGTAAAAATCAATTCGAAAAGAATCTTAGTAAAAAATGAACGAAAATTAATTGGTATTTATGATTTTTCTAATGGTTAATAGATCAAGGATTCTTAATGAAGTTGAGATCAATAATTACCAAATAAGACATGCTAAATAATGAAGTGGAGAAATTATACAAAATTCACCAGCAACAACAAAATTAAAAAGGATAAACGTCGAAGCTAAGGGAAGAGCTTCTGAATTTTAAAAAAATCATTATTAAGTAATTCAATTAGAAACTTCATTTTTATAATCCTCAAAGTCCACAAACCTACGAAAAATAATATTGGTAAAATAACCAAAACAAACGCACATCCTACACATTAAATCAATAGAAATTATACAAGTCAATAACTGGAGTAGCAATAAAGCGAGTATCAAAAGAACGAATGGATTACCAGCTCACCTAAAGATCGGTGACGTGAAATCAAAGCCGTGAGTATTAAACAACTTTATTTTCTTAGTTGTTTATGAGTATAAAATCGGATTTCTTCCAAGATGTATCCGTCTCCATATAAGTAATTGGATGCAGTGCATGGACACTAACAAAACGCGTAGAAAAAAGGCTAGATCAGAATTCCTCGAGAATGTTGCGTGTAGTCGTGAACTAATACTGGAAGCAACGCCCCATAAAACAACAGCTATACGGCTACATGGCCACTATGTTACAAATCATTCAAATACAGCAAACATGATATTAAGAGCAGACCTCAAGAGGCAAAGATGAACTCATAAAGCGACGTTCTCTTAATGACACATACATGTGGATGCGCCACTGTTGGTAGACTAACAATACTTATTCGCAACAACTCTGAACAGTCAGATGATGAGACCAGGTATTCCAGCAAAAAGTGATGTTTAATAGGGAAGGGCGGTGAGAGAGAATCTGGGAACTCCTTCCTGCCGTCACAACTAGATTATGATGATCAATATATATATATATATATATATATATATATATATATATATATATATATATATATATATATATATATATATAAAGACAGACAAACTTAGATTGATAGATAGATAGATATGAAGAGGCATGGGGACAACTCTTTTTGTAGGATATCTAAGCTAGGAAATAATAGGTTTAAATTACGTTTGTCATCTTCAGAGTTTTCTAAATATTTCTTGATTAGAAGACTGGATCAACTCGAAAGTAAGAAGAGGCATTTTATGAGATTTTTCTTCTTTTTCCTTTTATCCATGAATCGTTAATATTTCAATTCAAAAGCATCAATTGAAACGTTTACAGACAGACAATATATTCTGAAAATAAGAAGCGATTGTACCATCTTATCATCTGAAGTTTTGTGATTTCTATCAAGTTTGCAGAGGAGAGGTTCTTATTAATTTGCCTGGCACAATACTCACTCACTCTAATCGATTCATTGTAACGAAGAATAAATGAGTGAATTAGACGTATATATAAATATAGGAAACTCTACATTAGTTGATAAAGCAAACTAATTCTAAAAGAAATAATAGAATAAAAGGTAAAAGAGGAAATTGAATATACAGAGTGGAAATACCGGTATATAAGTAAATATATGTGTAAGTCATTACATATGTCAGTCAATATTTGGAATATATATGTCAGTCATTGAAGTGCACTTAAATATGGTCTTAGAAATTTCGACTCAGTCTTTCAGATGTCTATAATTCACAGATATAACAATCATACCCAGCTATAAAGCAATTAAACCTATCGTACACGACAGATATGTCGTAAAAATTCTGTCATGAGGTATCGGACAATTACCTTTTCTAGGGGAATGCTCTTTCGGCTGGCCTGTAAAACCCGTAAACTGCACCTCAATAGAAGGCAAAGTCCCCCCCACCACACACACAAACGGGAGTTCTGAATTTGACACCAAGCTAGGTAAAGGGGAGCCTCTAACATTACAGTTTGTGAAATGTAGAGTACACCTCCATTGCCATTAATCCTAAATCCTTTCAAATGTGTTTAAGCAAATAACAAATATTTAATTGAATCAGTCGTATTACATAAAATACTTAAAATCATTTAACTGTGTGTAGGCAATTTATATTAATAAAAATTTACTGAAAAAAGCATTTAATACTAATTGATAGCAATAAATAGATTTAATATTATTTAATAAATACATTTAATATTATTTGATAGCAATATTTGAAACCATTTATCCGTGTACAAAATAGTGTATAAAGTTGAATAGAAATATGTATTAAGTCGCAATACTTGAAACTGTTTAGTGTCTTAGGTATTGAATTAAAATACGTCTGAATTGAGAAGTTACAAAATTGGAATTTAAAGAATGTGCGATACACTTTATTAGCGTTACTTTCAGATCCACTCGGACTCAAAGAGCACGTACCTGTTAGGGTCCCAATCAATGCATCAAATCTTTTACAAGGGATTATTATTCCTATCATATTGAATTAATCAGGCTAAATTAAATTCTTGAAAACATTTGAATGAATATAAACAATAGCAATGCTTGAAACTATTTAACAACCAAATGTGTTCTAACGAATTTGAAAATCCGGAACCCAACAAAATATTCACTTAAAATCATATATATATATATATATATATATATATATATATATATATATATATATATATATATATATATATATATATATGAACAGCATTTGACATCAAATAGCTATCTTGCCAGTCAGCTGGGGTTGTAGAATACACCGACAGCTTCTCTGCTGAGGGGTAACACCACACCATGAATCTTCTGGATATGGGACTAAAACATCTGATATTGAGGTTACAGTAATGCTGGTACTTAGGGGAGTGTGGAGTTACCATTAATTGGCATCACTCCCAGGTCCACTCTGGCCCGGAAAGGTAGCAGCTGATAAGACCTTATGTATGGGTCAAATAGAAGTAAACTATGTCCTTATGCTAAACCGAATTGCTTGAAATACGACTGATTCGGCACGTAAACTCCGAACTTATGCTAAACTGAATTGTTTGAAAAATAACTGTTTATACGTATGAAAATGAATTTGGCATTAATCAAAATACAATAGTGGTCATGCAAAAATACCAAACCAAACCAACGTAAATAACTATCAAGAATTGCTCTACTATTTAACTAGATAATGTTACCTAATCTTTGAATATCGTTATTTTCAGATGGAACATAAGATAAAGTTGAGGAGGTGCCATGGTGTAATGGTTATCGTCGGAAGAAATGGACAAGGCAATAGGTGTTCAAATCCTGAATAAGACTGATTACATTTCACATAGCACTAATACTCTTGGGAAAGGTATGAATCCAATTATTCTCCCTCCAGTTAAGGGTAAATAGTACGACAGACTGGTTTCTTCACCCTTGGTGAGGCAACTAGTCTAGGAGACCTAAAACAACACTTAACATTTTACCTTGTGCCATATCCTACCCGAGTAGGGGGTTCGGTAAATATGATGATTTTAAAGTTTAATTAATACAAAAGATATATTAAAAAAAGGTAAGTACTATTTACTAAATCGAACATAAATTCAGATGTTATCAAGATAATCGCATATATATATATATATATATATATACATTGTGGATAAAGGACATAATCGATAAATATAACTTTGATCAACATATTTATCATCTGTATTTCTTTAACGTAAGTGAAAATTTTGCTGGAATAAAAGTATGGAAACTTATCTTCTTCATAAAAATAATTTTACGCATAGACGATGTCTTTTTTCTTCTAAAAGATATAGCAGTAATCTCTGCTTGTAAGTTATAGTATTTTTTTTAGTAAAATAAAATATTTTGCATATTATGTCATGGTTACGGAGGGAAAATTTGATTATGCGTTAAGGACAATGTATATAAACTACTGCTGTCAGCGCAATACACACACACACACACACACACACACATATATATATATATATATATATATATATATATATATATATATATATATATATATATACGGCCATTTGCCTGGACACGTTATTATTTATTTGATTAACTTCTCCACAACGGGAAGAATGTGATACAAGGTGAATTTTTCACTTGAGTAAAGCTGGTTTTATTTCCTTCTTTTACATAGGTTGCCTTACCAAATCTAACGAACCCATTCTCCCAAACTTTTTGGCCGTAACTGGGTAGGGGACAACAGATGCTTTCATAACTTTCCTAAGCAGATTAGAGGGGAAAAAAAACGTAAAATGCCTCATCCAGGATTTGAACATTGGTCGATGATTTCATTTTCTATCGACAATAACCGTTATGGTGAATGCGCCTCCTTTGTGTGCTGATTCACTGCGTATATATAAGTTATAAACGCGCGAAATAAGAAACCTTTGCTTTGAGAAAATGGCTAACAAAGAAAATTAATAGAAGAACGTAATATAATTTGATACGTCATAATCATACCTTTTGTCAAATTAGGAAAAGCATAGAATATAGACGAAAATTTTCTGGCTGATGAAAATTACAAAGTGATATTTATGAATATTTGATGGCGAATAATGTATTCATATTTGGACCATTGTTTGGAGAATTTTATTGTATTAAATAAAACAGACATATCATAGTAATCATATTCACGTAAAAATATCAGGAAAAACTAATAGTTTAGCAAATAGAAAGCTGTTACGTTTTTTTCAGTGGTGAAATTATGCAACAGATATTTAATAAACATTAACAGAAAGACTGTGAATCTCGACATTTGTAATGTATATTAAGCCTATACTCAGGCCTGCACTAAAATATTACTGTAAAATCAATACTATAGACAGTATACGTTTTTAAGGTACAAGGCTGAGTGGCTTCACCGAAAAAATACGGGAAAAATTGTGTTTAGTTCTACCTTTCTCTCTATTTCTTCTTCTCCTCTCGTTCTCCTTATATATATATATATATATATATATATATATATATATATATATATATATATATATATATATATATATATATTTTGCAAGAACAGTTGACCAGTGCTGCTACTATAATGTGGGTATAAAACTCACAAACATATAAAATAATTGCTACTAGACAGGCATTAGTTTAAGTTTCCTGTGGTGGGAACAATCATCAGTCAGTAAAGGCAGAAGTATGCCCAATGAATTGTATTTATGAAGTAGTCTTAATTCAGATGTTTTGATTGACGGTAATACTCCTAATACATAAGTTCGAATAAAAGTTCCACTAGGTCTTTCCAATATGTATATAGAAAAAAAAACAAAAAAAAACAAAAAAAAACGAATTCCCCCCCACCCCAGTTGACCACCTCCAAAGCTACCTAAAATTTCAGTAGTAAGTAAAAGTCAAAACGAAGAAGTAGCATTTGAACTCAGGAGCCAAGTGGAAGAAATGTCAATATTGGTCAGTATGTCTTTAAGTCTTATCAATTTAAAATGCTGAATTTTACAAAATGTTATGCTGTATTTTGTTTGTGAAATAATGCTTAAACTATGCGTTTTAAATGTAAAGGCACGCTTACTCTACTGTAAAGCCAATTCGATATTAAGCCTATCCACATGTCAGCGAAAAGGCAGAATGTTTTTGAATATCTTCTATCGAATAATTTAAAAATTCGTAAAGAAAGCCCGAACAGTAGTTTAGAAGGAAAAGCCTAAAACACCTAATGCTACCACAGTCCCCCACCAAAATGTTTTAAGCTCTATAATTCCTGAAGCCTGCTAGGTTCCCAACTGTAGTAAAAAAAAAATGAAAAACCTAGGAAAAGTCCCAATACAGCAATAAAAAAGCACAAGTCAGTACCATTGAAAGTCATAAGAAAGTACCTTAATGTTGGACTTTAACTAAGTTAAAACTTAAAACCAAAATTACCCCCCACTTTTTTTTGCGTACACATGGGAAGCAGCATGATGTACGTAAAGGTATTTGAATAAACCCATGGACGACCAAACTCAATACCTAACCAGGTCCTGGACGTGAGTTTGACGACTTTACGCTCAGGATCGCTAGTTCGATCAGGGAACTACTGCTGCTCCTTTATAAGAGTGGCTTCTATAGAAGAGAATAAAACAGCCATCGAAAGATAACCATGACCCACACTCAAACTACTTACACAAACTGCATCGCTCTTCGCGCAGGTAAAAAAGGGGTGCGTCCTGCTGAGGTTGGAGCCCTGGCCTCGGTGTTCGAAAATCAGCTACAGAGCTCAAACAATCAAAACAACTAAAATGCAAGCAAACACTACAAATAGCCACGTTTAACGTAAAAACCTTAAATAGAATAGGACAACTCCAGAGCTAATCGCATCGGCCGAAGAACATAAGATAGACATAATATGCATACAAGAACACAGATACACGCACACAGAAGATATCAAATATCACAAAACGGGCAATGGCTGGTCGCTCGCCACTGTATCCGCATGGAAAAACTCTGTCAACGCCGCAGTAGGAGGGGGTAGGATTACTTATAGGACCTAGAGCACTAAAAACGCTTAATAGCGTTGAGAAAATACAACCTAGAATGATGGCAGCTACATTTAACGGTAACCCCAGAGCAACCATCATCTCATGCTACAGCCCCACCAATGTTAGTGAAGAAAATGAACTAGTCACCTTCTACGATGAGTTATCCTAATTAGTGCGTAGCATCCTGAAACATAACATGTTAGTCATTGGCGGAGACATGAATGCACAAATCGGGAAAAACGGAAACAACAAATACAGCCTCCACAACACGTCAAATAGGAATGGGCAACATCTAACAGATTTCATGATAGAAAATAGATTAGCATGCCTCAACACAAACTACCAAAAAGAGAGGGCAAACTATGGACATACACGTACGCAAACAATACTAAAGCACAGATAGACTACGTCCTTATAAACAAGAAATGGAAGAATAGTGCATTGAATTGCAAGGCATACTCCTCTTTTGAGGGTGTGTCCACCGATCACCGAATAGTCACGGCGAAAATACGGTTAAGCCTACGAAAAAAACGCCAAACGAACAGCGACCACCAAACACTATGACTGGGCCCTATTAAACAACAAAGATGTAAGAGATAAATACGTATTAGAATTAAGAAACAGATTCGAAACACTACAAGAAAAGACGGAAAAAAGTACACCAAACGACGAATACGAAAATTTCGTCAATGCACACCTCGAGGCAGCAGCAAAATACATTCCAACAAAAATTAAAACTAAATATAGAGTCCCATGGGAAACTTTAGCGGTGAGAGAAAAACGTGCACTAGTGAAAACAGCCTCCAAAAACTATCGAAAAAACCAAACAAACACAAATGCCTTAAAACTAAAAACGGCACAATATCAATTAGCAGGCATATATATAAAGGAACAGACAGAATACATTCAAAATCAGATAGATAAGATAAGAGACTCGTGGAAGATAGACAATCTTGAATAGTCTGGCAAACAATAAACGAAGTGAGCAGAAGAAAGAACACAGCCAAAGCAAAACTTAAAGCAGCAAACCAACAAGAAAGAATAAAACTGTGGAAATAGCACTTCGAAAACTTACTTGGAACCCACCAAAAATAACGCATGAACCAATCACCAGAATAATTAGCAAACAATTAGACATTAAACTAGGACCGTTCACACAAGAAGAACTCGACTCGGTTCTCAGAAAAATTAAAATAGGAAAGCTGCAGGGCTGGACGAAATTCCACCGGAAGTATGGAAGACCAGACAATTCGACGAACCAGACAATTCGACGACATACTGCTCCGAAACTGCAACGCAGTATACAATCAAAATCCGATAGATAGATGGATGAAGGGATGCATACTCCCCTTCCCTAAAAAGGGGGACCACGGATTAGCCAAAAACTACCAAGGCATAACACTTACATCCATAGCTGCCAAAATCTACAATGCCCTACTACGAAACCGAATAGAACCCGAAATCGACAACATACTTAGAAAAAACCAAAATGGCTTCCGAATAAATAGATCCACGAGCTCACAAATATTAACCATCCACAGAATCCTTGAGGGTGTACGGGCAAAGAACCTACAAGCGACATTAATATTTGTCGACTTTACCAAGGCTTTCGACTCCATTCACAGAGGAAAGATGGAACAAATCCTACTAGCGTACGGCATACCTAAAGAAACCGTAGCGGCAATAACGATTCTCTATAGAAACACTAAAGTAAAAGTACGATCACCGGATGGAGACACAGAATACTTTGACATTGTAGCAGGAGTACTACAAGGGTTCACGCTGGCCCCGTACCTCTTTATCATTTGTCTAGACTACGTACTTAGAACATTGACAAAATCAATGAGAATGGCTTCGAACTGACGAAGAGAAGAAGCAGAAGATATCCCGCAACAACAATTACCGACGCCGACTACGCCGATGACATAGCAATACTGGCAAATACACCTGACCAAGCCGAAACACTTCTGCATAGTTTGGAACGAGCAGCAGCAAGCATAGGCCTCCATGTTAATGCACACAAAACGGAATATATGTGCTATAACCAAACGGGGACATCTCCACTCTAGAAGGAACCCCACTTAAACTAGTAGACAAATTTACATACCTAGGAAGCAGCGTCGAATCAACTAAAAAGGACATCGAAACGAGGTTAACGAAAGCATGGACAGCTATCAATAGGCTATCGATTATATGGAAATCAGACCTAACCGATAAAATGAAACGCAGTTTCTTCAAGGCAGCGGTCACATCGATACTGCTATATGGCTGCACTACATGGACGCTAACAAAACGGCTGGAGAGGAAACTAGATGGCAATTACACAAGAATGCTGCGTGCAATCCTGAACAAGTCCTGGCAGCAACACCCCACAAGACACCAACTGTACGGCCACCTGCCCCCTATCACGAAAACTATCCAAGTTAGACGAACCAGACATGCAGGACACTGCTGGAGAAGCAGAGACGAACTCATAAGAGATGTACTCTTATGGATCCCCACACATGGCCGCGCAAAAGCAGGACGACCAGCTCGAATGTACATTCAGCAGCTATGTGAGGATACAGGTTGTTGTCCTGAAGACCTACCTAGGGCGATGAACGATAAGTAGGAGTGGCGAGAGAGGGTCAGGGATATCCGTGCTGCCAGCACGATATGATGATGATGATGATATATATAATTAAATTCCGGGCACAGGAAAATTTATACAATATAATGAACAGGGATAGCATTGGTAATTACAGCAGGGGAACTCAAATAAAATAATAAAAAACGAAGGCCTTTTCGTCCGGTATTTTTCAAGTTATTAAACACCGGAAAATTAAATAAAAACGGGGGTATGTATATATATATATATATATAATCATGATAGCAAGTTAGAAGGGAAAAAAAAATTTACCCCAGAGTATTATTGTTTAACTGCCTGCACAGAGAGGGGCAATTCCTAGAAATAAAAATCGCCTCTAGAAATTTGAGGTGGAATATATCTCTAGCTCTGTCTGCCTGTCTGTCTGTCTGTCTCTCTCTCTCTCTATATATATATATATATATAACCCTTTTTTTATTTAATTTTCCGGTGTTTAATAACTTGAAAAGTACTGGACGAAAAGGCCTTCGTTGTTTTATTAATTTATTTGAGTTCCCCTACTGCTATTACCAATGGTGTCCCTCTTAATTATATATATATATATATATATATATATATATATATATATATGGCGGGGTTGGCAGTAGTCGTTCATTGAAGCATGTTTCATTAAATAATGAAGATAAATTCTGTCTGTACAATTTATTTAAGATAATTTCAATTTTCCTGATGAGTGGCTTGTTTTTTTTTTAATGTGTTTTGAAAGTTTTTAAATTTTGTTTATAATATAACAAAAATATGCGTATGTTGGTCTTACGATTACAACACTTTCCAGGCGACTTACAATGCACCTTAATGATTTTTTTTTCCATAGTCTTACATTTTAAGAACCATTCTATTCCTAAATCCAAGTTTCGAAAACTTTAAGCTGAAAATACCACTATAATCGGACACGAAATTGATAAGCTACGACTACAAATACAAGAAAAAACTGAAATCAATAGAATTAATTTTAAAAATAGCGACAATTTTTTGAAATACTTTTAGTATTTTTTCCGTATTCTTCATATTATTCAATTTCCGTTTATATCTTTCCCTTTTTAAATAGCGTTCCTTTTTAAATAGCGTTCCTTTTTTTAAATACATCAGTTAACCTGCTTTTATTCATTTCTGCGTTCGCATATTTTTGTTATGATATAAAAAACTTTCAATACTCATTTAAAAAAAAACAAAAAACAACACACCTTACACAAGCAAGCAACCCATGATGATGGCCTATGAACAGTCCGAACGAGCTCAGGAAAATTTTGAGAAATTCATCCACTTATTCCAACCTGAAACTATGACACTCATCAGGAAACTTGAAAGGATCTTAAATAAATTATACAGACAGAATTTGTCTTCATTATTTAATGAAACATGCTTCAATGAACGACTACTACCTAACTACATGAAATATATATATATATATATATATATATTTGTGTGTTTGTGCGTGTGTATGTGTGTGTGTGTGAGCGTGTGTGCGTGTGTGTGTGTGCAAGTGTGTACGTGTGTGTATGTAAAGTTATATGAATAAGTTGATAGACTAACACAATTATGAGTGGATCTCAACTTTGAAATGTATTATGCTCAATATTTGACTTCCTTGGAGAATAGATAGTTTCAGTGCAGTGACATAAAATGATTATATAATATAAGCACATTTTCATTTGCAGGTAACTGCTTATATTGACTCGGATACATACACACACAACCACACACACAATCACAAACAATCACACACACACAACCGCACACACAATAACAATCACACACGCACACACACACACACAGATATATATATATATATATATATATATATATATATATATATATATAAGCAAAATACAAATATACAATGTATAACAACGTGTAATACATAATATATATATATATATATATATATATATAGAGAGAGAGAGAGAGAGAGAGAGAGAGAGAGTTAGAGAGTTTCAGAAATCTCTCTTTTATCTTTTTTGTTCTTTTCACTCCTAAACGTTCGATCTTGCACAGTTTTTAGTTTCAATCGATTTCTGCTCTCAGTTTCAAAGTGAAATGCTAAATATTTCATGATTACACACCAAAGTTTGTTATTTTAATCATTTTTTTCTTCTCGCCATGGTTCAGTACTGATGTTCTAACTTATACATCATAAATGGAATAAAGTGCATTGGCCCGAAAAAAAAAAAGATAATTGAAAAATAAATTTTAAAATATGGATATCCATGAAATAAATATTTTAAAAAATAAAATACATATCGAAATAACTTATCTGTAGATATTAGACTTTCTGGTCGTAGGCTATGTGTTATTAGGCAGCAAAGAATAACATCAGCAACCGAAGTATTCGTAATCGATAAGAATAAATTATATTATATAACTGCAAATTATTTGTATCAACTATAGTTACTTGAAGCTATAATTGTTTTCTAAGGATAACAACAGCAATAATAATATAAATAATATTAATAATAATAATAATAATAATAATAATAATAAGAAGAAGAAGAAGAAGAAGAAGAAGAAGAAGAAGAAGAAGAAGAACGGTCGGAGAAAATGAAACCTACAAATACTTGGGTATCTTGGAGGCTGACACCATCAAACGAGTGCAAATGAAAGACAAAATTCAAAAGGAATATCTCGGGAGAAGTAAAAAAAAATACTCGAGACAAAACTGTCTAGCAGAAAACTTATCAAAGGAATAAAGAATCGGGCTGTGTCCCTTGTTAGATATTTGGGACTCTTTCTCAGTGTTGACAAGAGATAAACTTAAACCAATGGATCAAAGAACGAGAAAAGTAATGACCATGCATAAGGCATTACATCCCTGAGATGACATTGACAGACTATATGTATCAGGAAAAGGGGGACGGAGAGGGCATGCCAGCATCGATGACAGCATTGACGCATTGATACAACGGCTCAAAGACTACATAGAAAAACACGAACGAGGACTGATTACAGTCATCAGAAACAATACCGACAACACGATAGACGATAGAATGACAATAACTAGGAAACAAAAATGGAAAAAAAAAAACTCTATGGCCGCTTTAAACGACTAATAAACACCATCTCATACGAGAAAACCTGGACCTGGCTAAGATAAGGAATTCTTAAGGGAGACACGGAATCTCTCCTAATAGCTGCACAGGACAACACCTTAAGAACCAATCATATCAAAGCTTTTATGGACAAGACTCAACAAAATTTCAAATGTAGACAATGCGGTGACAGAGACGAAACGATCAATCACATCATAAGCGAATGCAGCAAATTAGCACTGAAGGAGTATAAGACGAGACCCAACTGAGTCGGCAAGGTTATCCACTGGGAAATGTGCATGAAATTTAAATTTGACCACAGTAAAAAATGGTATATGCACAACCCAACAGCTGTCCTAGAAAATGACATACATAAATTCCAATTGGACTTTGACGTACAGACGGATCATCTAATCTCGGCCAAAATACCAGACCTTATAATCAAAAAAAAAAAAAAAGAATTTGCAAAATTGTCGACTTTGCTGTTCCGGCTGACCACAGAATAAAACTGAAAGAATATGAAAAAAAGGAGAAATATCTCGATCTTGCAAGAGAATTGAAAAAACTGTGGACCATGAAGGTGACTATTTTACCAATTGTGATTGGTGCTTTGGCACAATAACTAAAGGATTATTAAAAGCGCTGGAGGAGTTGGAAGTTGGCGGACGTGTAGAGACTATGCGAATGACAGCATTACTGAGAACGGCCAGCATACTGAGAAGAGTCCTGGAAACATGGGGATATTACTTCACTAAAACTCCGGAAAAACCATCAGCCTATACTGATGTGAAAAATTCAAATGGCGTAAATAATAATAATAATAATAATAATAATAATAATAATAATAATAATAATAACTTTTTTCTAGTTTTTCACACCAGTATTACACGATGGTTTTCAATGCAGAGTTTGAGTGACAGCAAGTCATCTCAGGTCTCCAGGAATCTTTTCAGTACCCTGGCCAATCTCAATAATCCTGTACAGTGGTTTGGATGTTCTCCACTCGTCCTCTTATTTCACAGCCCTTCAGTTCTTGTACCAATCATTTAGTAACTGTACTAAGAGCACCAATTACAATTGGTATCACTGTTTCTTTCATGTTTTTAAAAATTTCCTGACAAGGTCCTGGTACTTATCTTTTCTTTTCCTTTCTTTATTACTCTGTTATCAGCCAGGACAACAAAGTCTACAATTTGGTAAGATCCCTTTTTTGTTAGTGATTATTACACGGTCTGGTCATCTGGCTGAGATTAGGACTTCCGTTTATATCTCTAAATCCTAGAGGAGTCTATGCGTCTTATTCTTCAGGTCATATTCTGGATTATGCGTATACCATTTGTTTGTAAGGTCAAATTTCACTATCTAGCACAATTCTTAGTTGATCTCCTTGACCATCCAGTCGTGTCTTTTCTTATACACTTTCTGTGCTTGTCTGCTACATTCGTTTATAATGGGATTGACGTTTCGTCTCTATTACCTTATAGTCTACTTCTGCTATTTTGTCGTGTCTTACCTATTCTTGCTTTGATCTGATTGGTCCCTATGACGTTATGTTATGCTGCTATTAGAAGATATTCATTTTCTCTCTGAACGTTCCCCTTTCTTAGCCAGGTCCAGGTTTTCTCGTTTGAGATGCCGCTTCTAAGTCATATGAAACGTTCATAGCGTTGTTTTTCTTCCCGTTTTTGTTTTTCTGATTATTCCGTTCTGTTGATCTTCGTGTTGTCAGTATTTTTTCTGGGGGCTAGAATCCGTCTTCATCCGCGCTTTTATATGTAATCTTCAAGTCATTGTATCGATGCATCAACGATATCAATGCTGCAATTCCTCTTCCTCCTTCTTTTTGTGACATACATAGGCTGTCTCTATCATCCCTAAGATATAAGGTCTTGTGCATTGTTTTCTTGTTCTCTGATCTATTTGTTAAAGTTCTTCTCTGGTTCACTTCAAGAATCTTCCCGAGTATCTTATGAGGGGGACAGCCCTGGTATTTATTACTTTTTTGAAAGTTTCCTCTAATATAGTTTGTTTTCGTGTAGCTTTATCGTTCTCCTGATTTTTTTTAGTTTTATTATTATTATTTTTTACTCCTTGAGATTTTTTCACATCAGTTTAAGCTGGCGGGTTTTCACAAGAGTTTCAGAGACAGCAAAGTATCCCCAAATCTCTTGGAATCAACTCAGTATTCGGGCCATTCTCAGTAATGTAGTAGTTTGGATGGTCTCCTCTCGTCCTCTTATTTCCAAGTCCTCCAGTCCTTTTAATAATCCTTTGGTGACTGTACCAAAAGCAACAATCGCGATTGGTATAATTGTCACCATCATATTCCATATTTTTTTTTCAATTTCTTTGCAAGCACCTGGTATTTATCCTTCTTTTCACATTCTTTCAGTTTTATTCTTTCGTCACTCGGAACAGCAATATCGACAATTTTGCAAATCCTCTTTCTTTGTTGATTATTATAAGGTCCGATCTTCTGTCCGAGATTAGGTGATCCGTCTGTACGTCAAAGTCCCAGAGGAGTTTATGTGTATCATTTTCTAGGCCAGGTGCTGGGTTGTGCATATACCATTTGTTCGTATTCACAAATTTCAATTTCGTGCTCATCCTCCCGTGTATCACTTTGCCCATCCAGTCATGTCTCGTCTTATACTCTTCCGTGCTAATTTGTTACATTCACTTATTGTGTGATTGATGGCTTCGTCTCTATCACTACATATCCTAAATTTGCTTTTTTTTTTGGCGTCTTGCGCTTATTATGTGGTTGGTGGTATCGTCTCTATCAAAACATATTCAACATTTGCTTCTTTCTTGTGTCTTATCTATTCTTGCTTTGATATGATTCGTTCTTATGGCGTTGTTTTGTGCTCCTATTATTATTAATATTATTACTAACCATTTTTTCAGACCAGCGTTTTTCTATGGTCTTTCCTCAAATCTCCAGGACAATTTCCTCAAATCTCCAGGACAATTCCCAGTATTCTGGTCGATCTTAACAGTGCTGAATATTTGCTGGTGTCAGATCGTCTTGTGTTTCCAAATTTTCCTGTTCTCTTATCAAACCTCTGGAGACCGTTCCGAGTGCACCAATTACCATTAGTATTACTGTCAATTTTGCGTTCCATAGCTTTTTTACTTCTCTGGGGAGGTTTAAGTACCTCTCTTTCTTTTCCTTTTCTTTGATTTTCAATCTGTGGTCCTCCGGAAAGGAAAAATCTACCAAACAGTATGTTCTCTTTATTTTGTTAATAATCATTAGGTCTGGTCATCTGGAGAGGATTAGGTGATCTTGTTTTTTTTATCTCAAAATTACTGGAGAATTTCATGCGTCTCATTCTCAAGGGCGTATTCTGGTTTGTATATGAACTATTTCTCAGTATATTCGAATGTCATTCTCTTGCACAATTCCCAGTGGATCACCTTCCTTATTCAGCAGTGGCCAATTTTATACTTCCTTTGCGCAAGCTTGCTGCATTCCCTTAACACGTGGTTAATCGTTTCGTCTCTGTCACCACACAACCTAAACTTGCTATTCTATTGCGGGTTATTTCTTTCTAATTTGACATAATTTGTTCTAATGCCATTGTTTTCAGCTGATATTGGAAGAGATTCAGTTTATGTCTTAAAGTTTCCCTTTCTTTATCATGTCCAGATTTTCTAGTGAGTGATTTCATCAATGTATCACTTGAAATGTTCACGAATTTGTTTTTCTTCTTATTTCTGTTTTCTAGTTGTTGTAGTTGTTGTTCAGTTGGTCTTTGTGTTGTCAGCGCTCTTTCTGTTTGCTGTACTAAGACATTCTTGGTTCTTTTTAATGCCGTCTTCGAGTCGTTGTTTTGATGTATACACGCTATTATCAATGTTAGTGAATTCTATTTCTCCTTCTTATATCGTCTATGTTAATTAACTCTCAGAACTAAGGACTTGTACATCGCCAACAACTGATCGATTTTCAAAAATATGCCCGAGTACCGATCCTACTGGGGGAAGGGGCTAGCTGTCAATCCCTTTAATAAGATTCCAGCTGGAGGGTGATGTTTTAATATGCATTCTTGTTCACCTTATTTACTTTTTTCCTTTCCTCTTCAATTGTTTAAAGGCGACCGCGTCCAATAATACCATCTACTTGTATTTTTCCTTTCCTAGGTGCGTTATGAATCTCGGTTGATTTAGCGTTATTTTTCTTTTTCCATTTCTTACTTTCAGTATAGAACCTTTTTCAATAGCGAATTTCATTTCATATATGATGTCTTTAATTTTTTTATTTTTTTAGCAAAAAGCTTCATGTCATCCATGTACCTGAGGTAATTCCTATTTAGTGAATTAGTAACTCTTAATATGTGGTGTCTTCAAGAAGTTTCCAGACTTTTTTCACACAGGAATTTAAAATTGTCGTAGACACTTGACAATTCAGTATGTTATTGCTATACATCTTATGAGATGACTGACAAATTTTTAGGTTTCAGGTTCAAATCAACAGCTACAGCAGCAATTGGAACACACCCTACTAAAGACAGATTGTCAGAGTTTTTTGGTGAAAACTGATTCTATCAAAGGCTTATATCTTTCCAGCATATATATGTTTTGTTTTTTTTAAATTCAGTGATGTTGTTCCTTTGGATATTTTTTAATAATTTGTTTACCTTTTCGGTTTCTACCTTGACTTCTTCTCGTCTTGGTTTCTTAGAGATGGTTATTTAGTCTTTTTTTCAGTCATGATTTTCTTAATGTATTATATTTTTTTCTGTTAATATTTCTTTTGTGATATTGTGGAGTGCAGTGTTTTCGTGTTTTATTATTTTGCGTTTCAGTTCAATGAAGTTAGTTCTGTCTTTTTAGTATTTAGTGTTTTGGTTCGGGTTGCAGGTTATTGTTTATCTTCTTCCCTATTTACGTGTCGGAATATTTCTAGTATCTCAATATCTAAAAAGCACCTCAGTTCTCAAAGTTTCCCCTCAGTATTCTGACGTATCTTAACAATGCTGTAGATTTGATAGTATCGATTCATTCTTCGATTTCCATCTCTTCCAGTCCCTTTTCTTAGCATTTATGGACCGTTCCAGGTCCACCATTTTTAAGAATATTTCTTGATTACTTACTTGTACTCATACAATATTTTGCCAAAAAATGATTATAATTTAAAAGAAATAATTAATTGAAACCCTATTATAGAAATGATTACTTTAAATCATATAATTGTGCGTAACTTATTATTATATCAGAATATTTAATGCTACCTCTGTTAAGAATATTTAAAGCTAGCTGTGTTAAGAATAGTTACTTCAAACGACATTGATCATTAATAATTATTATTATTCACTTTAAAGAATATAACTGTGTGAAAACAGCTGATTTATAAAGAATAGGAATACTTACTTGTAACCATATAACTTTTGATACTTGATAGGAATCCTAGAAAGCATATAACCGTATGGAATTTATTTTTATTTGAACATAATACTTTATATTCAAACGTAAATTATTTGTGTCAAGAATATTAATTTCAAGATGAAATTGCTTAATAAAGATTATTAGTTATTTTTAACTACACGGCAGGGAAGAGGCAAATGTTGATTTTTAAATGGAAATAATTCATTGAAAGTATAACATTCTTAATTTTATATAGGAATACTTAAAACCATCCAAAAGAGTGCAAAATATTTGTTTTCGATAGGAATGCTTGATACCATATAATTGCGTGCAAAAATCTCCAAAGAAACGTGTATAAATAAATAGGATTATAGTCGTAGCAAAAAGGCGATCCTTAATTAACTAATATTGAAATCAACGTTGACAATTTTGCATGTAACAAAGTAAATATATACATATTTGAAAAAATTATTATTGCCAGTTATATTTTAAATTCTGTTCGAAAATATATCTGCATAGTTTTGAGGACAGTGCATCTAAGTAAATATGTTGTGTAGAAATAACCCAACTTAGAAAGAATGAATACGCCGGGAAAGAATACGAGTTTAAAAGCGTTGGTCATCTCCTGAGTAAACCAAAGAATTTGCATATAAAACCAAATCAAAGGGAAGAAACGGATGTCACAGAGAAAGAGAATTGTCACGAGATCAATCGGCTAGCCTGTGAGCATCCTGTATGGAGTTGGCGCCAAAAGGAATGTGTAGCGATCAACAAAGAACGCTGGTGAGTAGCAAACAACCGCTTATAGAAGGGCCAAACCTTTGTTACGTTTCTTGCCTTCCGCTAACCGATCTGAATATAAGGCTGTGGAAAACTCATGCCACTGGAAAATTATAAAGTTGCCATGTGCAGTAAATATAGCTGTTGATATAAAAGAATGATTATATAAAAGCTAAATATCAGCATTATTTTTGGATCACGTTCATTGAAATTTGATCATGCGAAGATAAACTCAACTTAGAAAGAAGAAATGCTAATAAAGGAATATAGTAAATAATAATATTCCTTAGATTATATGCATGTCCAGTCAGGGCGCTATACAAGATCCCCTGACAGTACAAAAAACACATTCTCGTTTTCTTTTTTTCTTTTTTCTTCATGTTTTTATTTAATTTGATTCCAGCTATAGAAAATAAAATTGGTTAGTTTGTTGGATTTTATGACATGTCAACCCTTCTCGGTTATTAAATGCCAAATCATTTTTATACATATAAGTAAAGTTGGTGACCATAGTCGAGGGTGACCCCAAGGCTCCCTTTTCAATAGCTACTACACCAAGGTGTAGGGGAGGGCGCTACTCCTTTTCCTGGATTTCTCCACTTTAACCTTGATCCATACCTTATAATGGTGAGTGTTTAGCAAGGAGGCATCAAGTACCATTTTTAAACTCTTTGGTATGACACGACCTGGAATTGAACCCAGGTCTCCCAGGCCATTTTTAAACGATTCAGAACTCATTTGTTAAATATATCGAAGACATGCTACATCATATCAATAAATCAATTTAATATCAGCTATGTAAGAACACAGTTAAATAGTTTTAAATATAGTAAATGATCAAATAGTTCAATGTCAGCTATTCAAGAGATTATAATAAGTATTACCACACTAGGACTGAGTGGACTTGGGAGTAATAGCGATTAAGAGAAACTCCACATTCCGTAAAGCTCTATGACTAGAGCCTCACCATCAGATGTTTTAGTTTCATATCTAGCACAACGGTTGATGGAAATGAATCTCTCAGCAGAAATGCCGTTGACGTATTCTACTGTCCCTAATGACTGGACTGTTGAAAAATAAAAACTTAATCTGAGCTCCGCCAATGAATGGTAAAGGAACCACTGGTAGTATTTACCCATAGCTGGGAAGGTAAGAGAGTTGTTACCATCCTTAAGTGTATTAATCTTAAAGTTAACTTTAAAGTGCGACTGATGCGTGAATTCATTTGCTACGTCACAATTCACTCCATTAAACATTACGTTAGAAGGATTCCTCCAAATGGAATATTGAGAACAGATGAAAATTTCTTGTTTCATCAGTGCCTAAAAGATTGAATCTATTACAACGGGAGAAGTTCAGATATTTGTTTTAAATGTCGCATAATATGTGATGAGAACAACAGGAGTTTATATTCCTCTCGCGGGAAGATGAGCATGCACTGCAAATTATCAGACCCTGACAAGACAGTTGAATAATTCATTCGTGTTACCGAACCATCTCGTATAATTTCCTGTTTTAATTCTTTTCTCTAGTCGTTTGATATAAATTCGACAAAAGCTTTACATCAGAAAGGAAAATAGAAAGCAAACAGAGAATGCATTTTCAAAATCCTTATGGCAACAAAGAATATGCTCATCACAAAGAAATGTTTTAAATTGTACTCATTTTTTTTTAAATTAAAAACAACAGAAAACATTTCGTCATAAGAAAACTTGATTAGCAGGTGTGACGAGTAAACATCTATTTCATTTCCGAATATCAATGATTTTTTATCTATGAACATATGTTTAAAAATTTATAAGATGATACATTATAATTTAAAAAGAAGTGTATTTTCTAGTCGATATTATTAGTTTTAACTTAAAAGCATATACTGTAATTATTCGTGCATAAAATTAATTATATTACTCGATTTTCAGCCCGTGAACATGTCCGTGCTTTTGCTTTAAATATTAAGAAAAAAATGCTGTAAGTCCCGAAATAGGCTATATGAATTGTAATTTTTTGTCAGAACGAACTTATCAAATGTTGAAAATGTGCTAAATCAAATTTAAATTCACCTGCGTGAATACTAAATGGTTAATATACGATGATTAATTTTCCATTATGATCTTATTACAAAGTTAGAGTTTTGAGTTAAACATGAACTGGTGTTATACACAAATAAATACGGAAATCTTAAATTTTGAAATGTTCAGAGAAAATAGACAAGTCCAATCCACCAAAGAAATGATATTGATAAATCGTATGTACTAAAAAAAAAAGACTATGAAGAAAAGCGAGTATTTAATTAATTCTTCTTCTTCTTCTTCTTCTTCTTCTTCTTCTTCTTCTTATTATTATTATTATTATTATTATTATTATTATTATTATTATTATTATTTGTCGGTGTTGTTGTTGTTGTTGTTTTTGAAACATTTAAAAAAAACCCCAAAAAAAACATCATATCCTTCTGAACAATACGGGTGTAAATAGAAACAAGAAGTTTAATCTCCCTCACAATCCATCTATTTCTTTCTGCCTCTCTGAGGTTGTTTCTCTTTTTCTCTGTCTCTCTTTCGCTGTATCTTTCTCTTTCTGTTGTCTCTATCTGCTTATATCTCTCTCTCTCTCTCTCTCTTTCTCTCTGTCTATCTCTCTCTCTCTCTTTACTCATGCACACACTCAGACACACACACACACACACACACACACACACACACACACACACACACACATATATATATATATATATATATATATTATATATACTTGTTAGGGAGCGGTCTGAAAAGTTTGTGCAGAAGATAATAGAACGCTCTTAGCGGAAGCACTACACGAAAGAAACATCGGGTCAATGAATTGTCGTTGAAAATAGTCTGAAGACTTACACGTCAAGATAAAAAATGATGTTTTTGAAGATTTCTGAAGAAAAAATGTCTAGCACATAATGGTAGACGCAAGATTTAAAAACGTACTGTAAAGAGCCACAAGCAAGGATCTTCATGGTGTCGAAATAATTTCTAAACAATAAACAAGTCTAGATTTAGAAAAGGAACGAAAGAAATGGATAGAATAGGAAAAGAAAAATGATCGAGAAAGAACTCTGACAAAGAAAGAAATTTTTGATCGAATAAGTTGACTAGTCGAAAAGTTATCAGAAGAGAATGTAGAAATACCAGTAGACGAAAGAAAAGATGAAAAAGAATAGAAAACTAGATATCAGAAAGGTGGAAAATATCATGAAAATCTTCTCAAATGTAAAAAGAAAAGTTCATAATAAATGAAAGGAAGCTTTGTAGAGGGCGAAAAAAAAAAAAAGAAAAAAGAAAAAATACAACGCAAATGTAATGAATTCATATGTAAGGAAACATATGGCATGGATGAATTTTTTTTTTAAATAAACACCTTTGCATTCATTTAGGGAACTCTAAGAAGTAAGTTTTAAAATTAGGATATATTCGATTCATAGCGTAATCAATGAACGATATTTCTATTTGAAGACTTTAAATGATTTAGAAGCTTAAAAAGGATTCTTTATTTTGTTTTTTTTTAATCTAATGGCATATCTACTTTATTTGGTTATTTAATGTCAAAGTCATCATTGTAGAAAAAAAAAATTAATGGTTCTGAGAATTTATTGTTATTTATTGCTGACTTTTTGTCCTCATCTTGGTAGTTTTTGTGTTTTTTCTTCTTTCACTACGTTTCGACTAAATTTCACTTCTGGCCTTCTTCAGGTGATTCACCGCAAACTCGGATAGGAATGCTGAGTCTTGTAACCGTATCACCAGTAATTACTGCCTTCCATAGTTGTTGTATATCGCACCACGTTTTTGACCAAGTAAACCTCTGCCGTGGCGCAGCAGATAGAGGCGTCAAGTCTCTACGGTTCCAGGTGAGCATTGTCAGAAGATAGCGGTTTCAAATCCTACCCAAGCCGGCCAGAGCTGAACTCATCGTAACAGTTGAGAAATGACATAAGCCAGGATATAAACACCTGCGTTTACTTCAGTCGATATAGAATAATATGATTTTTTGACAGGATAATCTGGCTTTGACAAATTGATTCATGAAAATTGTAAATATAAAATGTGTTTCTGTATTATCGAGAATCTTTAAAATTTCTGCAAAACCTAAAATGGCTTTCTGCTCATTGAACTCCAAAGGCTATTTATTTTTAGGAAATATCGAACGAGTTTTACAGAATAATAATGAAATTAGCAGAAGGTTTATTTGAAGTATTCTTTTAGAGGATCCTGTAAAAGCAAGTTGATAAATTGCAGTTTGTCCACTGTTGCCATAAAATTGTACTTGACATATAATGTCATGAAGACTACTCTCATAACTCAATTACAATTATGGTGCCCGTGGTGTAATGGTTATCGTCGTAGGAAATGGACACAGCGACATGAGTTCAAATCATGGACGAGACTGATTGCCTTTCACATAGCACTAATACCCTTGGGAAAGGTATGAATCCAATTATGCTCCCTCCAGCTATGGGTAAATAGTAGGACAGACTGAGTTCTTCAGCCTTGGTTAGGCAACTAGTCAAGGAGAAGGAAAACTCTGAAGACAAACCTGTTAAACTCCGATTAAAAATTGACCTTGTGTCATATCCTGGTAAATAGGATTACAATTATGTGAATTGATAAGATTGAGAAATATTTAAGAAAGTATTTATTTTTATCTAAGAGGAATATACACTAAAAGAACACTTTCTGTAAAGCAAATGTAAAACACAATGTGCAAATCCCGTTTGCTGAGTTACAATTTAACAATCCGATCAGAATTATTTTATTTCCACTTTTAAACAATGATAATATCAAACAAATAACCATCTTTTGCATAAGAATTTTAACCGAAATGAAATAATTGTAACTAGATAAATGAACATAATGTAGATTGAGATTGTTCGTTAGTGTTTTTGGCATATAAACATGTATTGGTTATTTAATGGCAAATTGTGTTCATTTAATTTCTACACGAAACAATCTGTTGCATTTGTGAGATAGCGGCATAATAGTTATTTGAGGATGGCGTTTTGATGCCTTGTCATAAGAACTTAGACTTTGGACCATCGGTTAGGAAGCTAGATGATTACTACGCCAATGGATTTGGTTCACATGGTATGCCCAACATATATATATATATATATATATATGTATAACCATTGAATTAAGGTAAATAACATGAACTCTTCATTATTGTAGAAATGTTTGTTGCTAGTGACATAAAGCATAAGCAATAGTAGCACTTCTATCCAACCGAATAACTCAAACTTCTTATCTGCACATTTTATTAAGATAAGTTCGTTATTAAAATGAAGAAAGACAAAAGTATATTTATAATTTAAAAAAAAATGATATAATCTAAATCAAAGAAAAAAAGAAACTATATATAAAAAAAAACAATTTACCGGTATCATCATTACTACCAAAGTTATTTTTTACAACAACTAAAACGAATACTCCTATAAGTATAATTGGTGTACTTGGTACAGTCACCAAATGACATTTAAAGAGAGTGGACGACTTCAAAATAAGAGGAAGAGTGGAGACCATCCAAAAAATACATTAATAAGATCGGCCAGAATATTGAAAAAAATCTTGGAGAAATGGGGAGACTGAGTCGCTCAAACTCCTCTGTGAAACCATCAGTTAACGCTTATGTGACAAACTCTTAAATGAGTAAATATTAATAATGTGAAATTTTGAGAAAATATCTGAACTTTGACAGTTAAAAATGCAGAGGAATATGAAGGTGTCAGGGAAAGCACTTGTAGATCGGCACCTTTTCTCAGTCTCCAATCAAACCAATTATAGATTAGCCCCTTTCTTCAATCCCTAAGAACCTGGAAAAGAAATTTGATCAACTGGAAATCAGAGTGCAAACTGAAACTATTCAGACCACAACACATAAACTGGCCTGGGTACGCAGACGTCTGCTGGATATCGAATGGAACTCACTATTACACAACCATCAGGGAAATAAAATCAGAATTGGTATTTAAACATTCAATAATAATAATAATAATAATAATAATAATAATAATAAAAATAATAATAATAATAATAATAATAGTAATAATGTAGATTATGTGGTAATCTAGACGAAGCGATTAAGCATATAATATGCAAATGCAGTAAAATAGCGTAAAAAAAGAGCATGAGACTAGACAGTACAGTCACCAAAGAATTGGTAAAGGGACAGGAAGAATTGGAAATAACTCGATTGGACACTATCCAAACTATATGGCTGTTAAGATCACCCTGAAATCTAAAAAGAGTCCTGGAAATATAAGGAAATTCCCTGTCACCTAAACTACAATAAAATACCATCAGCTAACGCTGGTGTAAAAAAAACTATCTAAGGAGTAAATTACTACTACTAATACTAATAATAAAATTTTGAGATAAAAACGGATCATCTCATCTCGACCAAACCTAGTCAACAAAAAGAAGGAACCTGTTGAATAGTCTACGAAAGAATGAAATAGAAAGAAAGCAAAAAGAGAAATAAGTACCTTGACCTTGTTAGATAACTGAAAAAAAAAACAAACTATGTAATGTGAAAGTGAGAGTGATATCGGTGTAATTGGTGTGCTCGGAACAATCACCAAAAGATTGGTGCAGAGGCTTGAAGACTTGGAAATAATGGGACAAGCGAAGACCATCCAAAGTACAGCATTGTTGAGATTGGCCAGAATACTGAGAAGAGTCCTGTAGACTTGAGGGACTTGCTTTAACTCCAATGTAAACCATTGGCAAACGCTTGTATGAAAAAACACTAAAAAAAAAATGAATACATATATATATATATATGTGTGTGTGTGTGTGTGTGTGTGTGTGTGTGTGTGTGTGTGTGTGTGAGTAAATTTAGATAAAATAAAAACATTTTAAAGTTTATAGAATATAAATAAGAAATAAAACTGTATGGGAAGAAAACAATGTGGAATATAGGGAAAAAGGCGAAAAAAAACATAAAATTATCTTCCGTGACTTAGTAAATACGAACAGACGGACTAAATATTTCAGGGTAACAATGGCCAGTAAGAAAACGATAAAATTTTTCTGAATTCAGGAAAGCACTTGACAGAATCCATAGTTGAGCAAGGCGGCTTTCAATAGCAAAAAAGTATTGTAAAGTCCTACCATAGCCTTCTCTACTGCCTATTTCAAAGCGTAAGAGTGAGTGAAACAAAAAGGGCATGGCTCGAAGCAAAAAAGATCTGAACGTGAGAAAACGATATCTGAGGACAAGGAAACAATAGTAAACCAGTCAAAAAATAAATGGAAGGAAAAGATGTATTTCTTCGTCAAAACAGGAGCATCGACGAATGCGTGTGTAGAAGTGAATTGGCAAGAAAACCGGTGAACAGAAAAGCGTGATGTACAGAAGCAAATGAAAACTTATCTGAATGTTTATTCATGGTCTTGGTTCATATTAAAGGGACGGTTTATTATAGACGAGAATAGACAGTCTACTTACCAAAGGGGGTTACAGTTATCTCAGTTGGTAACGAAAAGTTTCCTTCCAGTGAAAATATCGATGATGCATTATGTATAACGGGCCAGATTATTATTACTCCAACACATATACCCATAGACATCACAGAAATTACCCGACCCTACACTCACCAGCACAACCTTGCATGCGAACACATCTGTGCATACACAAAACGGTATTTGATACATACTTACAACCACACCCACCCACAAATATTCACCAACTAGAAATTGTCCATATATATATATATATATATATATATATATACGCAAGCAAGCAAGCACTCATTCAGACGGACAGACACACACTCACACGCACACGTAGATGCACATAGTGATTGAATATATTTATACATATGTGTGTGTGTGTGTATGTGTGTGTGTGTGTGTGTGATACCCATGTTCATTTGCATGCTCTCTCTTACACACATGTACACTCTCACATGCACACTCTCACTATCTATCTATCTATCTATCTATCTATCTATCTAGAGAGAGAGAGAGAGAGAGAGAGAGAGAGAGAGAAAGAAAAAGAGAGTGAGAGATGGAGAGAACGAATATTATACTCGAATGATTTTATTCATTATATAAAATTATGCTAGCTGCGACGGAAAAATGAATATTTAAAGCCTTTTGTAGATGCATTTATTATCATATATGTATCCCTGTAAATATGTACACGGATATATATATATATACATATGTATAGGAAGGAAGGGTGAGATATACATTAATGCAGTTTTACTGTTAAGTAATGACATCGTTTAACATTGCTATCGTTATCCATTTCAATAATATAGCGGGAAGTTTTCAGAGTTATTTTATCTCAATAAGCTACAATGTCCCCAAAATGATAAACGGTTTTTCAACCCTATTGTTATATATCATTTCTGATCCTAAAAATCAAAGATGTGTATTCATATAACGCAATTTCAAGTCCAAAATCAATAAGACAAATTGAGTTTTTCTTTTTCTTTCTCTTTTTGAAATGTTGGCTCTGATTAACATAATAAAACAACAAAAGGCCCGAAAACAACATTGAATGAATAAAATAATTTAAATTACACGCACATCTTCGGAAGATGATGATTACAGTCCACGCAAATTTTTATCTTATTGCTTTCTCTTGACATACATATTTACTTTTATGTGTATGACTAATTGAAAGCACGAATTTCAAAATGTATTTTGTAGATTTTAATTCGCATTAAAAATATGAAACGATTGGCAAAAGCTTGAACAATACCAGAACCCATTAGGAGGGCAGCTTTTTTTTTTGTTTTTTTCAAATATAGCGTACGTTTCATTTTATTAAAAAAATACATCAACTAATTAGATTATATGAGAAGACTTGATTAATTGACTGATTTTAATGGCATGTAAATGTCCGCCGGTTTGATTAATGTACAGATCTTAGGAAAACACGTTCATCATCCGTTGAAATTCATATATTATATGTATATGTTTTTTCAAAAAAATTTACGCGTTTCTATCGAATTCAAATCATTTTAAAACAGATATATTTGACTCATATATATGTAATGATTCATAGGTAGTATATTTTTACCAAGAACGGATTTGCGAACAAAAGAAAGAATCGTATTCTTAAAATCGACCAAACCCGACTGACAGACGCTAACCCCCAATTCAAAAACATTACAATAACGAACATTTTGAGGTACAGGAAATAATAAGAGGTAATTAGAGAAGAAAAAAGGTAAATGATTTAGGGAGAATAGGGAAGAAAGAAAAATATCATACGGATAAGAAAGGTGGTTAGTTGAGACAACGGTGTTAGGGGCGCATTAAGTCAAATGTATCAGTCTAAGAGGCTTATCATTGAAGAACCTAAAGACAGATAGACATGTAAGTTTTCAGAATACTATCAAGAATTTAAACTCAAGAATTAATAACAATACCGCATCTTTTGTAACCCATTGCTCAGTGCATGCTAATCATGATAACATATATATATATATATATATATATATATATAAATTAATCTTGTTGCAACTTAAACGTCTTTTACTTTTACTGTTTGCTTCTTTTTTGACGCTTCGTCTCACTTGAAATTCCCTTCGCCACCTTCTAATACGAACTTGGTAAGCAAACCCTTCAACGACCTATATGCGACCCAACAACGTGACACTAGTAGTTTCTAAAACTCTGGTTTAGATTATACTGGGGAGTAATGTAATTGAATAGTTTCGCCGTAATGAACAAAGCTCCAGAACTAGAAATTCGCCATCAGATACATATTAATGATATAAAAGAAACAACCTTTTTGGTTCGGTCTTTTCCCTCTGTTGAGTATAAAGTCTCTATTCTAAGACCCACCAATATGGCGAGAAGCCTTTTGGTCGGTTTAATTTATTGAGGAGATTAAAAGGGTTATTCAGGCAATTCTATATAAAATTCATCAAAAGCTTCTACCAGCACATTAGTGGAATAATCTTTACTTAAAACAGAAGTCAGTAGTTTGCAATCAGTTTTATCAGAGTTGAAACTTTTGGAACTCGTCTTCCAAAGACGGTATGATATTTTGTTGTATATTGACTTTCGACCTGGCCAAACATGTCATTCCAAAGTGATGCACCGGAAGGAAGTGACACATTCCGATGGCAGTTATGAGAAGAAAACGCGTAGATGGACTTGGCTGAAAATATGGGACAATTTAAACTCTCATGGTACACTCATAGACTGATGCACCGGAAGAATGTGACCTGTGAACTGCATGAAAGTTATTTCCGCTTGATGACGATCAAACATGTCATTCCAAAGATTGAGAGGGCGATTGAACTATTATATAACTCTGTTATGACAGGAAGTCACATGAGTTGGAGATTAGATGAGTTGTGGATCAGATGAGTTAGAGACAAGATGTGGTAGAGAAATCCACCACCCGGCAGAAGGGGCCCTAGTGACCTACGATTGAGTTGGAGATCAGATGAGTTAGAGACAAGATGCGGTAGAGAAAGCCATCATCCAGCAAAGAGCTGGGCCCCCGGGCCTTCGGTTGAGCAGCTCTGAAGAACGAGAAAGACAAAATACTGATGGCTATAAGAGTGAGGGTCAATATATTGCAGTTCTGTTTGGTCTCCAACTCCCTCTCACACACAACCCTTCAGTCGTTTTATTCATTGCGTCAATATGTATTGCACATGTATATGTGTATATGTATAATGTGTTTGTATAGTTAATAATGGTCATGGCTATACAACAATTTGACAAATAGATATTTAAAAACAACATATTCAGCTTTAGTATATTCGGGTGGTGATTTGTTAAATCATCTATCTTTCGTTATCATCTTTTCAACATAAACACATACAGAGAGAGAGAGAGAGAGAGAGAGAGAGAGAGAGACGCACATTTATATGAATATACACTTGTATTAAAATGAATGTAAATTAACACAGATAAACACACGCACACACACACACACACACACACACATACACACATATATATATATTTATATATATTTACTAACCTACTATCTACCAGCATTCACGGTTACCAGGACAAAAGAAAAAAACCCGCAAGGAACAAGAGATAAAAATATCTCGAATCACCGCCCGTGAGAAAAAAGAAAAAAATATCATTGGACCAAAAAGAAAGAAAGAAAAGGCCAACTTCGTCACACCAGTTGAAAAAAATCAAGAGATATGCAGTCTGTTGGTCAAAACTTTAGTAGGAGGTGAAACTTTTGTAGGAGAATTCTGCCTCGCGATTTAAGTTATTATATATTTAAGTTAATTATATATATATATATACACTGACCACACCACAATTGATTTATCAAGGTGGGTCACTCTGAATTCTAGCTCCATAGACAAACATTTAAAAATCATCACATTTCTTCCTACAACATATAGAAATATTTTAGTTGATTAGGCAAAAGTCATCATCATCTTGTTGTGCCATCGACACGGATATCCCTGACCCTCTCTCGCCATCTCTCCCTATCGTTCATCGCTTCCGGCAGGTCCTCAGGGCCACACCCTGTATCCTCACACACCTGATGTATGTAGGTTTGAACTGGTCTCCCTGTTTTTGCTGGGCCATGTGATAGGTTCCATTGTAGTACATCACATATGAGCTTGTCCCTACTTCTCCAGCAGTGTCCTGCATGTCTGGTTCATCTAACATGGATAGTTTTGATGATAGGTGGTGGGTGGCCGTACAGCTGCTGTTTTGTGGGGTGTTTCTTCTACGACCTGTTCAATATAGCTGGCAGCATTTTGTGTAGTTGCCGTCAAGCATTTTCTCCAGCCGTTTAGTTAGCGTCCATGTAGTGCATCCATATAGCAGTATCGACAGGATCGCTGCTTGGAAGAAACTGCGTTTCATTTTATCGGTCACGTCTAACTTCCATATGACCGATAGCCAATTGATAGCTGCCCATGCCTTTGTTAGTCGCACTTCGATGTCTGTCTTGGTCGATGAGACACTGCTTCCCAGGTAGGTGAACTTGTCTACTAGTTTCAGAGAGCTACTGTTTAGTGTGGAAATGTAGCCTGTTTGATTAAAGCACATATATTACGTTTTGTTTGCATTGATGTGGCGGCCACTGCCAGCGGCAGCTCGTTCTAGACTACGCAGTAGGGTTTCGGCTTGGGTGGGTGCATTTGCCACAATCGCTTTCTCATCGATGTAGTCGGCGTCGGTAATCGTTTTTGCAGGGTACCTTCTGCTTCTTTTCTTTGTTAACTCAAAACCATTTCCTTTAATTTTATCGATCGATGTTCTGATCGAAAGATAATTAAGAGGTATGGGGCTAGTATGTCTCCTTGCAGTACCCCAGCTACAATGTCAAAGTAGTCTGTGTCTTCATCCGGAGGACGAACGTTCACTTTGGTGTTTCTGTAGAGAATCATTATGGCTGTGACGGTCTCTTTTGGTAGAACATATGCGAGTAGAATTTTCTCCATTTTCCCCTTTGTGTATGGAATCAAAGGCATTTGTAAAGTCGACAAATGATATTGTTTCCTGTAGGTTTTTTAACCGTACGCCTTCTAGAATTCTACGGATAGTCAATATTTGTGAGGTCGTGGATCTATTTCTCCGGAAGCCATTTTGGTTCTTCTTCAGAATGCTGTCAATCTTGGGTTTTATGCAGTTGCATTGTAGGGCATTGTATATTTTAGCTGCTATGGATGTAAGTATTATACCTCGGTAGTTCTTGGATAATCCGAGGTCACCTTTTTAGGGAAAGGGAGGATGTATCCCTTCATCCATCTGTCCATCGGATTTTGATTATAAACTGCATTACAGTGTCGGTGCAGTATGTCATTGAATTATCTGGTCATCCATACTTTTGAGGGAATTTCCTCAAGCCCTGCGCCTTTTCTATTCTTAATTCTTCAAAGTACTGAGTCGAGTTCTTCTGGCATAAACGGTCCCAGCTAAATTCTTATAATAATAATTAAAAAAAAATTAAAAATCCTTGAAGTTCTATATATAAGATTAAGACGACTCATTAACAGAATTAACTTTGAAACAAGTGATAATAGTTTAAAATGTTTTAAATTAAACGATTTATATTCCAAAATTCTTAAAAAGAATAAATTGAACAAATTTTATAATAAATTTCTTTTTTTTTTTTCACCTTATAGAAATATTCAAAATAGACTCTCACTACTGCTAAGCCTCACTTTGTTCATATAAACAAGCCTCACTTTGCCGATAAAAACAAAAGCAAAAGAATAGTTTAGTTTAGATTTTAAACAATTGTAATTATGGGAAGCATGTATACTTTAACTTGATAACGGTTTGGATACGAACCGAATGTACTCGGTTTGCGGTAAATGACTCTTTTGGTCAAATAATTTATGCCTTACAGGATTTTAGGATCAAAAGAACTATTAGAACGTTTGAAAGAAGGAATAAAAAACTTGAAAATGATAAGGATTCTATTTTGTTAAATCCAACCTGTTCCAACACACACACACACACATATATATATATATATATATATATATATATATATATATATATATCAGAGTGCGATGGATTTATTTTAATGTAAATTATGCAAAAAGAAAATAACAATTATCTTATCAGATATATTTACAAAAATCACGTGAAAATATCTTGAAATTATATAGTTTAAATCTTTGCAAAGGAAATCCCATTGGCTCCAACAGCGGGCTCCTGTTGACTTCGAAATATTTTGTTAGCCTTTCCGACAATCTGACTTAAATTCTTAAATGCTACCGTTATCTTTGTAATCAGTTCTTCATTGGTATTGCATGTTGTTTTTTTTTTCTTTTTCTTTTTTTCTCCCGCTCAACTGTGCCTGACACATAATAATCAAGAGGATTGTAATTTGGAGAGTCAGTCATGTGGTTGCAGAAATGTTATCACTGTTAAGACAGTTCTGTTTATATAACCTGACAGAGAATACTGTTGCCATACATAAGGTATTCAAGCAGCCTTCCACTCAATTCATGCAGTACTACATACCTATATATATATATATATATATATATATATATATATATATATAGACACACACACATACACACACACACACATATATATATATATATATATATATATATATATATATATGCTCATTGTTAGTGTATCACGTATAGGCTTCATTGGTGAATTGTGACTAAGCTAAATATCATCCCTAAAATCAAACCACTCTGCGAAAGTTAACAATCGTATATACAAAATGGTAGAATGTATGTATTTACCAAATGTAACAATGATGAGTAGAAACGAAATTGAATGGAATGTAAAAAAAATGAATGGTCAGAGCTCCTTGACTAAATATGAAAGATGTAAAATAGGATACTTAGATATATCTCGACAGTATTCTAGACATCTAGATAAAAAACAAAACTGAAAAAAAAAACAT